>JAJTIW010000024.1:600000-868122 GCA_021365295.1 Tricladium varicosporioides
TGGGCGACAAGTGGCAATCGGGTGTCAAAGAAGCCTGAAGGAGGTTCCTGTCAGTTTTTCAAGTTGGATGATGTTGTGTTGTCACAGTGTTTATAACGAGCAGGGTGGCGCATTGCAGCCCGCTTACTTCCCCAAAGAATTCCGAGATACACACGCCACATTCTTTGGTGCGGCATTTTTCCTAGTTGCAATGTTTCATAAAGTTGAACCTCAAAATCAGGGTCGGGGTTAGAATATAACTTGAGGATTTTTATGGTTCTCTCATAGGTCCGTTTTAAGGAAACACGAGACAGGTATCCGCTCAGCTGTTAAGCGTTGTAGCAGAAATATATGTCTAGTAGTACTTATATCCTAGCATTTAGTGAAAAGAGTTATAAACGAGCCTGTCAGACGTCGTAAATAACAGCGATATATAAGAAAACAACGAGGGAAGGGGTACAGCTGGACAGAGGTGAAAAAGAAAACGTGGTTCATACTGAAGTGTTTCCAAATAGAATCTAGGGAAATATAAGGTGGAACGGACTATGACGGTGCACATACACGTGTTTTCTAACGAAAAATCGCCCTTATATTTGAGGTATGAGGCATTATTTGTCCAAATTTACAATAATCCTTTACCCTATCATGTTCTTCACATTGCCTCGTCTGTAACTGGTCCTGGGACCTAGTATGAATCCTTTAAGTATTATAAGTATATAAAGTACTATTGATGGCATGATTACTATCTTAAACTCTATAGTATAGTACCAAGGCGCACCCTCGTCGCGTTTGTTTTAGACAGCTTTTTGCACTGATGACTACGGAAGATATTATGCTGCAGACAGTATAGCATTCTTAGTGAGATTTTTCTTAGGTTTACTATTAATAGCTGCAAAATGCATGAAGGTAGGAACGCTTTTATCAAATGTTTCTGTCGATAATAATTCTGAAAAGCGACTAAAATGGACAGGCCGTTCGAAATTTACACAGGATCAACAAGCCACCATATATTAATAGACTTGTTTCTGAATGGTAACGAGGATGGTCGCGCTAGCGTATTTTGATAATGCAATCGCCACTTTACAGTATTAAAAGATGTAACGAACAATTTATGCGTTTAAACAGAATTGTATGGTTATAAGATGCCCAATTAGACTTTTCTATGAAGTTAAGCTGCTAAGATGATTTATTGTCACATAAGTGCTACACTAACCAAAGAGCTTTATATGAGTCACTTGGAAGAGCATAGGAATTACTAATAGAGGACTCAAAATTACACACTATGAATCTAGAAACTTATGTTCGAAACCTTATAGCAGAGTCTCTCACTCCGATGAGGCTTTGGTAAGAGTGTTTTTTCCAGATCCTTGGCAAGGGTCCATCGCGACCGTACAAAGGATCAAAACCAGGCACAGGTATTTGTGCACATTGCACCGCCAGTTGTTCCGTCTCTTTGGGAGTTGCATCGCAGTAATGCATATCAAATACCTCTTCGTCGTCACCTCTCGTACTCTATGAGCCGTCAGCCATTATCTTCATCGGATAGATCTTAAATCTGCCAAGTTATGGTAGTTGTGAGTCTCTCAATTTTGATTTACCTCCGGATACAACCCAACGTATTCATAATCTCCTTTTGACTCAATTGATGCGTGGCTTACGCCTGCCTACTCATGATTTCAACACAGCTTCGAATAAATTGACACTTAAAACGCCCCGCAAACGTACGGGAAACACGAAAAAATCTCCTTTCCCCACTTTTAGCTTTATACCGCAGTCGTCTGTGTCGTTCGGTCCTTTCCCTAGCAAGTAAGTATTCTCGCCTTGGATGACTCCATAGCACTCGTGGCAAATAGAATGAAAGTGAGGCACAGGATATGCTTTCCATTGACCGCCCTTGATCCACTTTTGGGGTTCAATGGTCTTGAGAATGTTTTCTGGAGAGGAATCGTCGAGGACACCACGATATACGATTATTGGAAGGATGGAGTTCGGAACGTGGGGTGTTGGTTTGGTGTAGTAAAGCTCAGGCTCGACTTGTCTTATGGCTGCCATAACTGCCACATACACAATTGCAGGCTTCCTGATAGATGCTTTGGGAAAGGAGTGAGGTAATTAAGTAGCTTCAATTACATATGTTGTTGTTTCTTCTAACGCAATGAGAGCCAAGACTACCAAAGTTGGGGTTGAGCGATACGGGGAGAAAATAGCCAATTAGCTCCCATATTAGCGATTACTATCCCGCTAGCTAATCTGCCAGAGCAGTCTTTAGCCCACTATCCCGGGCTCCTCGAAAATTTGTCATCTATAAACCTTACGCCCTTTTGTCAATAGCTCCGCGACTTAGGTGAAAGGATTCGCTGAACTACCGAGTTCGTCAAAGCCGATACCTATTTTATTCCTCTCGGGCCATAACTTCAAGCGGGATTGTTAGGATCTTATCATTTTTTGGAAGAGCTGTCTTATAAGCAGGTTTTTTGAATGGAGAACCTGATAATTTACTAATCAAGCACTACACCCACACTCAACAAAACACATGCCCGGTAGTAGTTTTTATATCTTACAAATGCTATGTTATTGTTCTTGGTGCTGCCGTTAAACAGATTGGCCTATGTTCTTCTACAATCTCTATTTGAAATAGTGTCATTATAATTAAAGCGGACTTTAGTATAAAGGAATTTAGTTAAGAATTCTAACCCCCACAATCATCTAAACTAGGAGAGAGCTTGGGAGTGAGAATTGACTTCCTAATTTCAAAATGAAACTTTGAAGAGAAATTAATTGTTTGCAGAAGTTATAGTCCTTGTATCGTTCGTTTGAATTAGAGTGGTTGGTGGCTAGGCTCACTAGCGCTCGCTTAGTGTGACCTCGGCATAGCCACGTCCAAAACTCCAAAACAACCAAGAAACATCTGTAACAACCTACCACCATGCACGGTCAGAGCCAAGGCCAGCGTCAAGAACACCCTATGAAGCTCAAGATGTCTTTCAATCCTCCGAAAGAACTCATTCTTCTTGACATCTCTTTGCCCAGCTACTATTCTCCGCCCTGAAGATGCAATTCCCCACTGGCATCAACCGTCGATACGCCTTTGTCGCAGGCTCTCTCCTCCTCGTCCTTTGGCTCTGGGTAGCCTCCGATCGTCCCTCTTCCTTTCCCTCCAATATTCCTTGGGCTACGCTTAAGAACCCTTTCACACAAACCAATAATGCGGATGTGTTCGATTTCCCGATAGTAAAGAGTCAGGCAATTAAAGATGTTTGTGCGAGGACGGAGTGGAATTCGAGTCTGATATTTACGTGTGATAATAACCATGGAGGTGTGGGACATGTACGGAATTCGATACTAAATTGTGTGCGGTTTGCGATGTCGGCAGGCGCGAGCTTAGTGTTGCCCAATATTGCATTGAGAGAGATGGAAGCTCATGATATCATGGAGGCAGACGAAGCAGAGCATAATGTTATGGAAACTGGAGAGGAAACAAGCCTGATGGAGGAAGATGCAGATATGGAAGCAGAACTTGCAGAACTTGGGCGAAAACCCCGACGTGGAGTAAAGGGAAAACGCCACGGCCCAGGACGAAAAGGAATAGACTACATGTTCGACAAAGAGCATTTCATGGCCTCCCTCCTCTACTCCTGCCCCCAAATGGAGATCATCCCCGAGTTTGACCAGTACGCTTCCTCCCGACGTCGTGCTCTCCTCCCAGAATCCCTTGTCAACAACCACCCTACCTCTGGTCTCGAACACCCCGAACAATGGAAAGAGGTATTCGACGCCTGGGTTGACGAACACATTGAGAAAGACGCAAGTACTACAGAACCAATCGTAATCGACCTTGAGCAGTCCTTCCTCCAATACCCCACCCACAGCGACGGTCACGCCTTCGCACACTCCTTCGGCAAGCTCCTAAAATTCCGCTCAGACACCCGGCTTCTAGCAACCGAAACTCTCCACAAACTCTCCCAATGGTATGAGCTAGAACTCGACCTCCATGCCCCGGTGATGAACGAATCATTCTTCGGCGCACATTTACGAACCGAGCATGAATTTCCTGACGATTACGGGAAAAAGACGAAGAGACATGCAGTATCAGCACCATACGAACATTTTCCCGCCCAAGCCCAATCATATCTCCAACACGCTTCCTCCTCCGGCTTTAGTTTAATCTACATATCTTCTGGCAATCTCTCGTCCGTCGATGCGTTCGTCTCCGACGCAAAAATCTTCAACATCGACGTCACACATAAGTATTCTTTACTAAAAGAAGAACACCGTGATCATCTTGAGGAATTAACGTGGGATCAGCGAGCCCTAGTTGACTTCATGGTGCTTGAGAAAGCACAAGAATTTGTTGGAGTCGGACACAGCGCTTTCTCTTGGAACGTGGCTAAAAAGAGACAGGAAAATGTTCATGAGAGTGGTGCTGAAAAACCAGTTGGAACGCTGGCTGAGGACGGGACGTGGAGTGATAAATTTAGCACCCTTTATGGTACCCGAAAGGGGTATGTTGAGAGTGCGGGGTGTATGTGGGAATAAATTATGGAGTTTAGATGGGAAAATGGAGTAATGTAAAGAATAAAGCTAGCTGGGTTAGCTGGGGAGTTCGGCGGAGTAACGAATCATGAACATGACATCTTCAAAATGACTTGAATTTCCACACTTATGTTGACTAATAACTGTGACACTGGGGTGTTTAGAGGCCACCCCCTCGTTATTTAGATGCGCCACAGTGATGCATTGTCTCACAATTTTACTTAGTCATAAGACCTATATTTAGAGATTGAGTTTAAGCTTAAATTCCCCTTGTCGTAATAAATTGCTCTAGGATAGTGTCTCTATAATATTTCCCTCCCACTTTGAAGAAATCAGCAACGTAATTTGTGTATCATATTGATTGGTCTCAACGCAAAATTAAAAAATGTGGGTTCCACGATTTGAATAATGTCCTAAGATGGTATATTACTTGTATGCCCAGCAGTACATAATTGCTTTGTTTTTGCTTCTATGGTAGACATCGTGTTGCCTTGCATGGCCTGCCACTGTTCTCGCAATATATCCCGGCTAGTATACGCTCAATGATCAACAAGCGTGAGCTTATCAAAGCAGTCTGTAGCACTTTTAATATGGGTAGAAAGCCAACGCTCCATTTCCATCTGAATTCCAGTCTTGTAAGGGTTTCGCAGGCTATCAACTCCATTCACGCCATGCACCCACTGTCAAAATGTCAAAATGATGACCATTCTCTAACACGGGAGAAATCAATGCTAGCTCATCATCTCAGTAGGGTATCTTCGAATTCGAAAGTACCCGCCCCGAAATGCACTGAAGAAATTTAAAAGAAATGAGTAGAGCAAATGTGCAATTAGTAACAAGTTTCCTCCAACCCTTAGAAAATGAAATAACGTATGTCGCGCGAAGGCGAGAGTTCAGCAAGGTAGATTCTAGGCTGATATCTATTCCGTCCATTGTGTCCATAATAAGTACTGTCCTTGAAGGTGTCGTAAGGCCATAAAGTGATGTACTTCATTCATCGTCCTCATCGCCACTTGGAGCCTCCGGCCTGGCTTCATAATCGCCATCGTCGGCATCCGAATCAATGTTAAAGCTTTTGAAGCTAGTATTCCCCTGCTTTGAAGCTATCTTGTGAGGAGCCCCGTTCGAGGAGCTGCTTTTGTGATCAAAATTTTTATTGGTGCCATTTATACCACTTGATTCCACAGATCTTCGATTCTTTGGTTTGAGAGGTTCCGGTTGCCCAATCTCCTCGAATTTCATGAAGACTTCAGCTAAGTGAGATGTGACTTGATTATTGTAGTTGTAATTGTCGCTTGTAATCTTGTCGATTTCACTTTTGAGATTTGCTTGAGTCTCCTGTAGCTGTCTAACAAGTTCCGCAATAGTGTCTAGCTTGAAAACTGCCAGATCAATCTCGCCACGGAGTTGCCTAGTCTTCTCTGGATTTGGAATTTTCTCCAAGAACGCATGCCCCTCAGTAACTTGAGTGTGAAATTTAGTTGACGTATCTTCAAACTTCTGAAGCAGTTCCTTAAGTCTGTGGTGCTCCATCTCAAGCTTTTGCATACGCCCTTCATCGTGCGACGGTGATCGTACCCTCTCAAGCTCTTGCAGCCTTTTCTCGAGATCAGGGCCAAGAGAATTTCTTTCATTAGCGAGCTTCTCAAAGCGCGATTGTAAGACTACAAAAGGTGCTCGAACGGCTTCTAAGCGCTGTTCGAACGGGCCGATTATATCGCTGATTACCGAACCGGCTATAGCATTATACAGCTCTAAGGTGTTGATCTTGTTGTATCGATTTTCTATATTGGCGATTGAGTTCGCATGCTGCTTGTCTACACGCTCTAGGCTAGATTGAAGTTGTGTAATCTGATCTAAGAGTTTCTGCACATCTGGAATCTTCGATACAGCGGCTAGGCTTTGAGACTCGGTATCTGGAGATAGGCCAGGAGTGGCAGATTTGCGATTATGACTCTGTGCTTTTCGTAAATCATCCACCTTGCTAGTCAGCTCCGACACTGTACTATAAGAGGATCTTAATCCTGACATGACTTTCTCTTGGCCGTCTACTCGATCTGCAATAGCGTCCACTCGTGCTATGAGCACTTCAACAGTCTCGCTTAACGCATCATAAGAGGCATTGCTAGTAATCTGATTGTCTTCTAATCCGTCCTTTAATTGAGCGATCTTCGTAGATAGTGATTGTAACGACTCAGTCTCTTGATGCCCTGTAGGGTTGCTAGGTTCAAGGAGTAAAATTCCCTCCTTCAACTTCGCTAAATCTTCCTTTGTCAGTTGTTGCCAAGGAGACGGTGACTGCTCAAGAGCTTGTAGCTTTTTCATGACACCGTTCTGCCATTTGGCATTGTCAGCTTTGTAACTTGTTAGGGTTGTTGTTTGGTCCTCTGTTAGAGTAATCATATGACTACTTGTTTGCTTGAGTTTCCTCTCGGTATCAGTAAGCCTTCCCTCTAACCCGCTGATCAATGACTTGGTATCCTCTGTGGTCTTTTCGAAGTACGAATTTTGCTTTGTCTTGTATGCACTTAACTCGGCCTCGAGTTTGACGATATCCTGTGACTGAGCTGCGTATATATCTAATTTTTGGTTTAGATCGGCTGGAACTTTAGTCTTTAGCAGTGAGACCTCGGTCTGTGCTGAGACAATGTCTCGCTTAATAGTTGCAACATCAGTAGCGACTACACTTTGAGTTTTAGCTTTAAGGTCTTGCTCGGCCTTGATAGAGGTTAGTTCAGCCTCAAATTTTTGCAGCTTTGTTTGCAGTAATGGTATTGTATCTTGTTCGAGCTTTTGACGTAACCTCTTTTCTGTATCAAAGAGATTTTTCTGCTCCTCGAGTTGCTTTTGAAGGCCAGCACACCGCATGTCCAGATTCGAAAATTGTTCCTTAACATCTTCAAGCTCGTGATTCTCTTTGGATCCTCCAATAGCTTCGACTAGTTTCGGAACAATACTAGATGCATATTCATTTGCCGTTGTGTTCAACGATTCCTGGAGGTCCTTATACTTTCGACTCAAGATACTTCTCTGCTTATTGGCATGATCCATTGCATCCCTTTGAGACTGTTCGCTTAGAGGATATTTAGCATGCGTATTGCTTGCCTTGCCCTGCAGAAATTCCTGTTTCTTCTTTTTGTACTCCGTCTCAGCAGTTGTCATTCGAGATTTTGATAGTGCAGCTTCAGTGGATTTTTCCATTAGTTTGAGGAACATATCTCCGAGACTAGTAGCAAGCGCCATGGCAACTTTGGGATCAAGAGCCACAGGTGGGATGCCCTGGCCCAGCTCAGCTTGTTGCCTGTCGGGCGGACCATCTACATTAGGTGCTTGGTTGCTAGGGTTAGCTAATTGAGCGCTATCATTTATGCTTGAACCTAATAGATGTTAGATATGTATGGTGTTTTGGATATGGCATAGGTATTTATATTTAACAATAGTTCATTTCATGCAAGTAGGTGCTTAGAATGGAATAGTTACCTTTTTGCGCTATGGCAGGTGGAAGATTGGAACGCTCGGAAGGAGGACCCATGGAGCTCATGTGCGATAATGATGACCTTCGATCATCACTGTGGCGTCGTCCATGATTGGGGAAAGAGCGCGGGGGGTTGCGATGTGGAGATCTCGAGCGACTTCGATGGTTATCTCGGTCCGAGTCCCAATCCCTCTCTCTCCCCCTTACTCTCTTTCTTTCTCTACTTCTTTCTCTACCCCTCTCTCTATCATAGTTTGGTATTCCGTGAGGTTTGACACGATCTGAAGTAAAATGAAAACCGGAGCCACCAGGGCCTTTGGGTGGGTTGAAGCTTGCTGAACGAGTTGGCGACGAGTTTCTGCCTCCACTGAAGGGCGTGTCTATATTCTCAGGATGATAGGAATCATATCCAAATGGTGCCCCTGAGGTCTTTCGGTATTTACCAGGGGTTCCACCAAAGTCCCCTCCTGTCCCACGGCGTTTTTCGCCCATTCGAGGGGATCTCGACATCGGGAATTACCTGCATTGCACAAACTCAATGTTAGCAATGCTTATGTAAAGGCAACGCACGCTTGAAAGACGTGGGTATAGGTAGAAGTAAGATTCGATAAAGGGGAAGAGCTCTATGAAGCTTCTGGGTACTGCCAACTCTGAATACTTTGTAGCTGTTGTAATATATGAATTGCGCAGATGATGCAAAGGGATAATCACGTCGAGCGGCACAGATAATCTGCCAGGGATGACAGTTACCTTCTACTTATCCAGAGACTGCTCTGTTGTGGTCCTACTCTGCTCAGCTTCGAGTGTGACATGTACATCATATCATCGACGAGAGACAGCAAGTAAGGACTGTTCGTATGGGTGAAGAGTGTCTAGAGGTGAGAGCTACTGGATTGTTGCACGTTTGTGGTCGGGGTCGAGAACCGTGATAATAATTGGGAAAGTGGTTGCGAAAAAAGTATTGCGTAAGAGAATATAACTTGTGTTGATGGAGGTTACCCTTGCCCTTATAATGCTTAGCGCGTCTCAAGAGAGGAAACGTGATAGGGACAAACAGCGAGAGCCATAGAACCCGATAGAAATAGCGGTCCTGAACTACGGTATCTGTGACAGAGCGCGTTCTACTAGTCTAGAGTGCATGCATACGCTTGAACTTTTCTAGGACGATAAAGGGAAGCAAATATTTATAAAGCCAGACCATTAGGTCCTGCTGCATGCTGCTGCACCCCTGTCCAACCCAATCAGAAAATAGAAGCACTGATTTCCCAAGCATATCCTTTTCGCCACACACCCTCTCTAATACTTCATTCACGCAAATCTGCTTCAAGCCTCTGGATTTTCTAGCAAGCAACAACTGGAGATTTATCATCCTAACTGCCACCCATACAACTTTCCGCTACCTTACCTATCATGGCTGCAGTATGTATATTCGAAAGACTTCTCCAGAGCTAGCTAATGTAATTGTAGGCAATCCAGACAGTCTCCGAGAGCAAGGAGCTCCGAGGCTTGAACTTAATCGCGGCGCATTCGCACATTCGGGGCCTTGGTGTTGATCCAGAGACGTTAGAACCTCGAGCATCGTCGCAAGGTTTGGTTGGACAAGAAAAGGCGCGTAAAGCCGCAGCTGTTATACTGCAGATGGTCAAAGAGGGGAAGATAGCTGGACGGGCAGTGTTGATTGCAGGCCCTCCGAGGTATGTCAACACGAACTTTGAAAAAGCTTGCGTTAACTTTACGACAGTACTGGAAAGACTGCAATTGCAATGGGGATGGCTCAATCTTTAGGAACAGATGTGCCATTTACGATGTTGGCTTCTTCTGAAATATTTTCCCTGGAAATGTCAAAAACCGAAGCCCTCGAACAAGCATTCCGGAAGTCAATTGGTGTACGAATTAAGGAGGAGAGCGAAATGATCGAGGGAGAGGTCGTCGAGATACAAACAGACAGAAGCGTTACTGGTGGAACGAAGCAAGGCAAGCTTACCATCAAAACTACAGACATGGAGTCTGTATATGACATGGGAAGCAAAATGATTGATTCCATGACGAAGGAGCGTGTAATGGCTGGAGATATTATTTCTATCGATAAGTCATCCGGAAAGATCAGCAAACTTGGGAGGTCATACGCAAAATCCCGAGATTACGATGCAATGGGTGTGGATACGAAGTTCTTACAGTGCCCAGATGGAGATCTACAAAAGAGAAAAGAAGTTGTACACACAGTCAGCTTACACGAGATTGATGTCATCAACTCGAGAACACAGGGATTCTTGGCTCTCTTTTCTGGAGATACTGGTGAAATCAGAAGTGAGGTTCGAGACCAGATCAACACCAAGGTTGCAGAATGGAAAGAAGAGGGCAAAGCGGAGATTGTGCCAGGTGTGCTCTTCATCGACGAAGTCCACATGCTTGATATCGAATGTTTCTCATATATCAACCGCGCGCTTGAAGACGACCTAGCTCCAATCGTCATTATGGCTAGCAACAGAGGGAACTCAAGAATAAGAGGGACCAACTACCGAAGTCCACATGGTCTACCTTTAGATTTCCTGGACAGAGTTGTCATCGTCAGCACACATTCCTACAACAAGGAGGAAATCCAACAAATTCTCTCCATCCGCGCTCAAGAAGAGGAAGTCGATCTAACCCCTGACGCGCTTGCACTTCTCACTAAAATCGGTCAAGAAACTGGTCTCAGATATGCTAGCAACCTCATTACAACCTCACAACTTATCAGTGCCAAGCGACGAGCAAAACAAGTCTCAATCGAAGACGTACAACGTAGTTTCGCTCTCTTCTATGACTCCAGCCGAAGTGTAAAGTTTGTTGAAGAATTTGAGAAGAGATTGATCGGTGAATCTGGACATGTCAGTCTTTCAGTGACGAACGGTCACGGTGATGCAATGGAGATTTCATGATTTGGATTATAAGAAACTTGGCGTTTGGAATACACCTCACCTGCTAAGGGAGTGGGCAAAATGAAATGGTAGATATATCTGTTGCATGTACGAGTATGATTAGGAAAAGCTTTGGCGCATGGTGGAGGTAGACTGAGCTCGTATTGTAGCGTGAACCGATAAGTGTGGCCAATTGCACGTCTTCAAGGAAATGATTTAATTATTTCCATTCATCATGATCTACTATCTCTTTATCGCCCTAACTTTAGTGATTTGCCATTTTCCTTTTCCTTTTGGGTATCTCTTTTGCCATACATTCTCCCTTCCACCACTCATTCACTTTTTACCTCATCTATTCATACAAAATCCACCACCCGACTCCAACCCCCCTCCTCCCCTACTCTCCTGAACTCGACCCCCTCCCCAAAATACCCTGCATCCCTCCACGCCACCATCGTAGCTCCGTCATAAGGTCCCTGCTTCGCCGCCTCATCCCTCCCATCCGTCCATCGATACTCCCACATTCTCACTGGCTTCGTCCTATCCACCATCACTTCCACACCCTCAGCCTTAGGCGGTTCAACCCAATCTTCACCTGCTTCTCTTCGGTACTGACGAATAAGCATTTCTCGTTCTTGTTCATAGATTTCTGTCTGTCCTCGCGTGAGAAGCTGGTCTGCTGCACCAGTGATTGTGTTCACTGCCTCTTTAATACGATTTTGCTCGGGATCTTCAGATTTTTGAGGATCGACATCCATGGAGTCCTCGCCGTGTTTCTGCTTCTTGAGTTTCCACTTTGGGATTTTCTTCGTCTTCGTCTGGCCCTTTCCTAGTCGCGCTAGAGCCTCTAAAACGGTCTCTCCTTTCTCAAGCTGCAATATCAGGCTCCGGAGAATATCAGGTAAAAGCAGCGCATCGTCATGAAGTTGTTTCTGCCGCCGCTCTACTTCCCTCTTCTCGTGTGCTTCTGCAGCCTTTTTCATTTCTTTCTTGTTTATTCCCTCCAGCCATGCATCGTGCTTAGCGTCTGGATCCGCTGCTTTACGGACGAAATTTCCCGCGTCATCAAATCGTCCTTCTTCTTGCTCGGCTTTCATATTGAATGCATCTACCTTAGGTGCATTTCTCTTAAGGCCACCAGCGCCGATTTCCTCATCAATGTCTTCTTCCTGTGCGGCTAATGCTGCATCTTCTTCATCGTCGCTGCTCTCTTGGTCGTCCATTGCGTGTGTAGATAGTTTACCCTTAGGATCGAGGGCGAAGTTTGCAGAGATGTGACCACCGCTTTTACTGCTGTTGACTTGGCCTTCTATTTCATCGGCTTCCAAAAACCGTACATCCTTTCGCTTTTTGCCCTTCCCGGATTCGCCTTCGTTTTCACCACCGTCTGCAAACTCATCTTCGAGGTCTGCAAACATATCCGCATCCTCCTCCAACTCATCCGGCTCTGTTACATCCTGCCCATACCCATCCAGCTGTTCCGCCAAACTAACATTCTCCCCCCGTTTCCCTTTTCCCTTCGCCCTCTCTTCTGCCCGTCCATCGAAACCTTCATTATCACTATCACTCTCATACCCATCCAAATTGACCGCTCCTCTCTTCGTTCCCGCCCCGCCACCACCTATCACATCTGCTTCTAAAACTGCATCTTCTTCTGGAGCATCGGGGGCTAGCGCAGATGGGTTGCGGATGTCGAATCGAGGTTTCTTGGAAGTGGGGGATGTAGTGGAGGTGGAGGATTCGCCGTGGTGGGTGCGGGCGAAGGCTTCGCCGGCGCGTTTGGGACGTGCGGCGGAGAAGCGGGATGTCATTTTTGGGCGTGCATTCGAGTTCGAAGCTTGAGAAAGAAATTGTGGTGAGTTTGAAGCTTGCAGTGGAACAGGAACTCTCAAGGTGGGTTAGAAGCTAATCGAGCCTTCGGCGTTAAGATTGCTAGCCAGGCACAGCCGATACGTCACACTATCACGAACTACTTGACCTAGCTTCGAGCTTCCCTCTTGTACCACGAACTTGAGCTTCCACGTACAATAAATTTACATTCACACTCCGTTCTTTCACCTTGTTGTACAAAATACTGCAAATATGGTAAGCAGCAAAATAACGAGCCAACCCTTATAGCTAACACCCATAGTCTTTCCCAGCCTACGGATTCGACGACGACCCAGCAGCAATGTACCAAATGCTCGCCGCCCGCCGCGGCGGCGTTGCCAAACGTTTCGACGAATACTATCGCTGCTACCCCACCGTCATGATGCCCGGCTCTGAGAGAGAGCACCTCAACTATGGTGGTAAAATTATCATGCCGCCTTCGGCCTTAGAGAAGCTCACACGACTGCACATCACATACCCTATGCTTTTCGAGCTTATAAATGGCCAGGCGGACAAACTTACTCATGCAGGTGTATTGGAGTTCGTTGCAGAAGAGGGGAAGGTGTATTTGCCGAACTGGGTATGTATCATTTTATTATGATAGTGGGTGGGGGTTTGGAGGGGCAAATGTTGATATGTTGGGGAACAGATGATGAAGACGATTGCATTGGAGATGGGCGATATAATCCAGATTAAATCGACTGATCTTCCTTCCGCCGCCCTCGTAAAATTACAACCTCAATCTGTCAACTTCCTCGATATTTCCGACCCCAAAGCCGTTCTCGAAAAGGCATTCCGGGATTTCTCTACCCTCACAAAAGGGGATATCTTCTCTTTCTCCTACAACGATACAATCTATGATGTTGCAGTCCTTGAAGTTAAACCAACAAGTGACAAGATGGGGGTCAGCATGTTGGAAACTGATGTATCTGTAGACTTCGCCGCACCAGTAGGTTACAAAGAACCCACAAGCACCAGAGGAAGTGGAACCAGCACACCTCGCAGTGTTCATGGTGTTCCAACAGGTGGCATGCTTCACAACCAAGGCACCATGGCCCAATCGATCAACTACGATGCCATTGCACCCTCCTCCTCAGCAGCAGCGGCGGGAACTCGCGCTGTCTCCTCCAACTTCCTCCTCGGCGGCCAAAAGTTAAATTCCAAGAAAGGCAGCAAAGCTCCTACTCCAAAGGCTTCTACACCTGTTGCGGGTCACTCTACAAATCATCCCCTTTCTCAACCGATCAGAAGAACGAATGGTCCACAACCCTTAAGATTAGCGCCAAATCAGCTGTTCTTCGGGTATGAGATTAAGCCAGTTAAGACGCAGGCCGACAAGGACAAGGAGAATGCTGAAGCAGCTCAGCCGCATTTTGCTGGGCAGGGAAACACTTTAAGGGGTGGAGTCAAGCGTAAGGGTGAAACAAAAGAGGAGAAGCCTGAGGTGGAGAAGAAGGCAGAGGGCACAGGAACTGCTGGGAGACGGTTGGATGGGAGGAAGACGTAGAGGAAGGGCAAAAGTGAGGTTTGGGGCGGATCTGTGTTGGGGCGTTATTAGAGTGGAATCTCTTGGCGTAGGGAGCTATGTGGAATGAAAAGGGAGAGGGATATTGACAAAATCTCATGCAGACTGGTCGATAATCTTAAGGTTGCATAAGAGACAGAATACAAGGCTTCTACAGCAAGGGTGAGGTATTCTTACAAGTGCACTCTGATTTTGGTCTTCAAATTACGAATCGTGCTCAGCGGCAAGAGGTTCACTCTTCCAGTTTCTACATTTTTCAAAATTTTCCTTTACTAGAGCGCAATCATCTTCACTCCTATACATTGCATCAAGTCTAATCTCAAAATATCTACTACATAAGTCTCTTCAATTGCCACCCCTTCATTTCGGGCCTAACCATCGCTATCACCACTTACGACACGGCCCTTAACTTAACACAACATGATAGTATTTAGAGCCTCTCCAAGAAAGGGCGGAGTTAAAGACCTTGGATTCGTGCAATTATATGTTGTGTTCTTTTGATTTTAAAAGAAGACACTCGAATTGGCAAGACACAGTGAAGAAACTATGCACTAATTACCGACAAATGAAATTCAGTTGTAGTTTTCTCAGGCATACCAGTACTCCAAGAATTGGCGATCAATGTGTGCGGAATATTCAACTCTCCTCTCATCCAATCTTCTGGTGATATGAAGTAGGATCTACTATTCTGCTTTAGATCATTATTACACTCTTACTAGGAATATCTAGTAGGTGAATACAAACACGGAGCTGGGTTTGGGTATAGTGAATTTATCAAAATGTTAAAAGTAAGCATCTAAATATGCCTGAAGATCTAACTTAATTATGAGTAGGAACATGACCCTAAAATATAGGACTGGGTTTAAATATTTTATTCTCAGTGCTTCTAGTCTTTCTAGCTAATTGGAAAGAGTTAAGAGAGCAAAGAACCCGGCTACCATTTCCCCATTCCATCTTGCATGAGTCGTGCCATGCCCATTCCATATGAAGGTATATTTCGAAATTTGAAAGGTGTAAGGGCAACTTGGATAGAGGCCTTCCTGCTTTCTCCTTCTCACTCTGTCTTGAATCAAGCTAAGACTATCTTTACCGGTGACTAGACGCCTTTCACTGGCAATGCAATTTTTAGCCTCCTTTCACAATTATTCTCTCTATTCCCGCCGTACCTTTTGGGTTTACTTGTAGTAACATATAAGTTGTCTGTATGCCCTTAAATTTCTCACCATTTCTTATATCCTTTCCAAAACCCGTAAACATCTATCAATTTAAACATAAACCCGATCTACATATCATTTGTATATCTCCAATAATCCTCAACAATAGGTCCTTAGGTTCTAGTTGTACCTCCAGCGAAAAGATCTCACAATCTTCAATCACTCACCTACTTAATATGCACATTGCATCCAATATTCTCGCTTCCATCCCATCCCATATTAGATACTTACAGTATTAGTAATCCCTTATCAAGATCCACCACTGAGATTAATTACAAAATGAAATGCTCTCTTCCTTTATTATTCTTCCCTATATTTATATATAATACTACCTAATCGCCCTCTTCAGCGCGGAAGTGCTCATCATACTTGAGCTTTTTCTTCCAGACTATTAGACTGCAAGGCTAGTAGCCTTATAATATCCAGATGCCAGTGTCATCCTTGTGACTGCAAATCTATGTGGTTGGGGTTTTGGGGCACATTTCTGATAAGTGATGAGATGTTCGTTGTGAAGTAATGAAATTTTGCAAGGAGCATGCACTTGACTGGGATGAAATATTTGAGAGAAGTTGGGTGTTGTGCGGTTCAATTCCCGAAGAGGAAGGGATTTAGCGGGCGACAAAGAAGGAGTATCAAAACTTACAGTGTGAGACAGTAGCAAATTTTTTGACAGAGGTCCAATCCAACGAACCCAGATTCCTAGAAATAATAAGGCTCTGCTCTAGTTTTCGGTACAGAGGAATTATCGCTTAAAATAGGGGTAAAAGTGTTGATATGCACCTCGATGAATATTGCAACAGCATCCCTTGAATAATTAGAAAATCAAGAGTAGTTGATGTATTATTACACACTCATATTGATAAAATAGGATGCCAGATGTATATGATAATTTTAAGTGCTGAAATTTTGAAGTGTTATTAGTAACGAATCCGTGCTGCAACCTGTCGCAAAGTTCTTACGACCTAATAAAACTTACACAAAGTAATATCACAGAACTGGCAGAACCCTTGTGAAAGAAATTGGGGCTCCTAACCTTTCAAATCGGGACTCTGTTTTTGTGAGATCTAAGATCTTGCCTTCCATAGATACTTAATGGGGGAAGTAACGTGGCAACTTGAGCGAACGCTCTTACCATACACGGTACGACTTGCCCCTGTTCTATGCTGAATTTGTTCCACAATTATTTCTACCTGCTATCTTTATTATCCACCTTGTTACTCTTCCAATCACCATTCATTATACCACATTCGCTATCACCCCCATAAACATTTGAATTCTTTTCACCTTCATCCTTATCTGTGGATAGGACCCCAGTAGCGATCTCGATGCTCCCACACATCCGTTGATCCTCAATTATTACGAAGATTTTGCTAAGTTCAGGCTACCGCTATAATTCCTGCCGGTAACAGTTCAAATATTCTCTTTGTTTACACTTGATTCTGCAGACCAAGTCAGAGCTAACCCATTCCCAATTTATTCAGGTTCGCGAGTGCTGTACCAACCAAATATCTTGCGATTGTGCTCTCCACTTAATCCACGATCTTCGAACTCAGCTCTACAACACTATATCATGGTTCTCTAAGAAGTCAACACCCCAATTCAGTTCCGAACAACTACTTTGTGCAAGAAGGCTTTTCAATACAACGAAAAGTTATATGCGGCACTTATCTGCGTTTGTATTAACTGCATCCATAACTTTTGAAAAGTATAAATAAACATGTTCGCCGGTAATTTTGCCACCGTCGAGTCTTCGCTTTCTCGAACACCTCCTAAAGGAAGATCCATGGATGTATCACGAGAGATACAGATGAGAAAAGACACACCTGCACCACCAAATACAAGGAAGTATGTTAGAGGGCCGATCATATCCCCTTCCCCAGAGTATGACTATATTCCTTTGCCTTCAGATGATGATGAAGAGTTTAAGGATAACGAAATTGGGAAGTTCCCAGGCACTGGAGAAGAACTCCAGCCACTACTTGGAGGCCATGCCATGGTAAGAGCAGGTTTTGAACTTTGTTTAAATCGCCCACAAGTCACGTACAGGAGTCCTTATGAATTACTGAAGAACATGGGATCCCGGCCACGAAGTCTCAGCCCTGCTTCAAAGGAGCGAATAAGGGAGATGAAGGACAAAGTTCTCTCGAGAGGCGTTACAATGGCGAGAGCCTCTTCTCCTTTTGGTGTTTCTCGACAAGCAGGCAATCATTTAACCGAGAAACGGAAACTAGGCAAAAGAATAAGATGTCTTAGCTCTAGGATGTTCGAGACAATCGAAGAACTGAAGGAAGGAACGTGGTCTCAACAGTCACCGAGTATGACCACTCCTCAGCCTTCTGTAATTCGTGATTTGGTAGGGCCTGCTTCAATTGCTCTCGCTGCAGAAAACGAAAGAGTTCATTTCGAGTTAGGAAATACGGAAACTCAGAAATATAGACTCAAACCTAAATTCAATGGTTCGTCTCGCAAAGAAAGAAAGGAGAGGAAGAGGCAGAGGCAAAGAGCCCAAAAGATATGTTCCTTTAAAGACGAAGCTGTTCGACGTGGAAGAAATACAATCCCTCAAGCCAAAGAAGGTTCATTTATCTATACGAATCAAGTCGAAAGGTGGGCGTGTCGTTTGTTCAATGAGGAGTTATACGGGAATGTAGCTGTTCCGCATTCTATGCTGAAACGGAGATATGCATGCGAGCACCTGGAAGAATCAATAGTCGCTTGGATTGCAGGTCAAGGTGGACCTAAGGATCCTCGGGTCACCTGGTCAATATATCTTGGAGAAGATGAGTTCGACTGGAAAAGACCCGAAGATTTCATTCCCAATGAGTACTTTAAGACTGGCCACATCAACGTCGAGTTGGAATCCAACTACAACAGCCTTTTTGGAGAGATCATTGCTGCAACTGAAGCTCTCGAGGCGATCAATTCCCATTTTAATGACGATAATATAGACATATGGCTTGTTGCTCTCTTCACGTGCTCTAATGAGCTCCTCTTGCTTGTCACTGGTGCCTGGAAAAATGTTGAACTTCCGCCACAAGTCGTTAACGCTTTCTGGAGGTTGAACTATAGAATTGAAGGCTTTGAAGAGGCGGGTGCTGAGGTTCAATTTCGGAGTGTCCCGGACTGGGACAATCTTGCAGCTGATCAAGTTGAGAGGGCGCATGATAATGATTGCCTTGGGCAGGAAGAAGTTGGCCATTTGTGATTTTTCGAAGAAGACAGCCTTGGTTTACAGACCCCAATTCAAAGAACGATGTCTTAGCAAGATTTTGGTACTAGCGTTGTTGAGGTGTTTCGTATCCGTTTTACAGGAATTGGTGGATTTTTAGAGTGATGATGTTTGTGACTGTGGTCGAAGGGATTCTGGGTGATTGATGCATCCCGGAACTTTTATTATTATTTGGGTACCTTTTAGCGATAGAGCTCACGGCTTTGTGTAGACCCCAAGCGTAACATCAATTTAAATTATGAAAGCAACCTGATTTTGTAAATGGCTTCAAAGGAGATATTGACCGTACCTTGTTAGGCCCCGCACTCATAAAATTCAGCATAAAAGGGAAAAAAATAGCATCACTCGTAGCAATCATGAAAAGTTGGAGACTGTACAACAACTACTCATTTATTAGACTCCTGACCTATTTATCCTTACTAGACTTTTCCTTTTTCTTCCCATTGGCCTTTTCAGCGCCGTTTGCTTTCGACTTTGACTTCTCGTTCACCTTCACCTTCCCCCTTTCAGTCTTCTCAGTGTCATTTGATGCCGACTTCGATGTTGATTTTCCCTTTTTGATTACACTCTCCCCATTTCCGTCGCCATTGGTCTTACTTTTCTCCTTCTTACTCGCATTCCCTCTGTCCGCCTTAGGGTCAATCCCTTTCTTCCTCAGTAGAATCCTCCTTGCCCTCTCAATATACACCTCGTCCTCCTCCTCATCCCACCCCCCAAATGTATCTCCATTTTCGCCATCTTCATTCTCGCTAATCGGTGTCTTGTCTACATCTAACCCGTCCAAGTCTTCTTTTGTAACCACGTTTGAAGACGAAGAGGAAGAGGATTGTGGGGAGGGACCAGTTTTCTTGAATTTGCTAACAAAAAACCCATCGACATTGTAGGCGTGCGGGTAATATCTTCGAGTCATTTTGAGAGAGGAGTGGAAGGTTTTGCCCATGTAGGCTGTGAAACCCTCCTTTCCGAATACTAGTCCTGTCTCCACGAGCTTGACATTTGGTCGTTTCGTAAGCGCATATTGCACCACTTGCTCGTTCTCCTCGACAGTAACAGAACAAGTGGAGTAGACTATATACCCTCCAGTCTTGCTCGCATGGTCTACGCTATCAATGGCAGCGAGGAGGAGCTGTTTTTGCAGATGAGGAAGCATGAGGAAATCTTTCTCTGTCTTGTTTGTTTTCACGGAGGGGTCTTTTGCTATGACACCTGTTCCCGAACAAGGAGCATCGAGGAGGACGCGGTCGAAGCCGCCCATTACTTTTGGGAATTCACGAGCGTCGTAGTTGCATACTATTGTATTTTTTGCTCCTAGACGGTGGATGTTACCAATGAGACCTTTGGCACGAGATTTATTGCTATCGTTTGCGAATATGACGCCGGTGTTCTTCATTAGGGCTGCGATGTGTGTTGTTTTTCCACCAGGAGCGGCGGCCATATCGAGGACGCGCTCATTTTCTTGAGGCGCGAGGGCCATGACAGGGAGGAAGGAGGAGGCGGCTTGCAGGATGTAGTGACCTGCCAGGTATTCGGGTGTTGCTCCAAGCGGGACTGCAGATTCGAAGACTTGGAGGCCTATTTTGGACCATTTTCCAACGGGCTCGAGAGTCACGCCTCGGTTGATAAGGGCGGTTGCGAGATCTCGACGGTGAGTGCGGAGAGTATTGGTTCTGATGACGACGGGACGAGCAGTTTCGTTGGCTTCGAAGAAGGCAAATGCTTCTTTGGGGGAAAACAGGTTGAAGAGTTTTTCGGCGAGGTATTCAGAGTAGCCGTAGTAGGTACATATGTCTTTGATGAGAGATGCGGTGTATTCTGCTCGCGATCGACCCTCTCTTGCGAGGTTGGAGAAATCGTCTAGAACTCTGATAGTATCGTTGATTCTTGTTCGTAACAATTGCAAGTCTGGTGCCAGCAAGGCATTTGCTCGTACGCCGCCCTCCTCTTCATCGTCACTATCCAGGATATGCGGTCTGTCTCCAGCAATATTTGTTTGCATAGCAGCCTCTTCCAATTCCGCTTGCGCGTCTGCCTCTTCCGCCGCCATCTGCTCATCCAATTTCCTCGTTAAACCAGCAATATTCGCAGCCGTCAACTTCTCTTCCGCATCGGATTCATCCTCGTCCTCCGAAAACATAGTTTTAGGGCCATGATCATCACCGGAATCATAAACCTCATCACTCTCCTCCCCCTCCAAATCAGAATCCAAAAAATCATCTTTCAACCCATTTCCACCATCTTCACTCGCCGATAGATCCTCCTCATCAAACTCATCATTTATCAAATCTGCCGCATCGGAATTATCCTCCATCTCCTCATCAGATAGAGGCAAAGGTATGGCATCTGGCCTCTTGTTGCTCTTTTTCATAGGTGTAGGAGGCATCGGCATCGAATTTGTAAACGGCTTGCCTTTCTTCTCCCCTTTCGATTTCTCTTTCCCATTCACACCCTTTGCCACCTTTTTCAGTTTTCCTTCTCTATCGCCGCTAGAACTTGTCCGTCGTTTTTTAGTATATTGCTGTGATTCTGCCCGCGATTCAGAAACAGACATTCCTGCTTTTCTCTTCAAATTCGTAAAGTGCGCTTCATCAAGGGGTTCGGGTGGACCCTGCTTCTTCATACGACGACCGACTCCCATTTTTGCGATTGGGCTGTGCGGTGTTGGAGGGAATTGAGGTTTTAGGTGGATGTGCTTCTCACAATGGGGAAAGTTTGGAACTTTTTTTTGCTGATAAGATTTAGGGGCCGCTAGCGGCCGCGACTGCCAAGACCTGTCTTCCCCTCCACACTGAGCTCGTTCTCTCGCTATGAGAGCTCATACCTTTTACATTTCCATAAATTTTCAAGGTTCCTTGAGCTTGCCTACGATATATTGCCAAAATGACAGAACTAGCCTTCGCAAAATCTTTCCTCACAACCCTTGACTCCCGCCCCTCAAATCTCTCACCAACCCACTTCGAAGACCCAAAGAATTACCCACCACGCTCTGCTGTTCGTCCCCCTCCTATCATCTCCCCCCCCCCCCTTTCTTCCCTCACACTTTTCCGGAAAACCTATTCTAACAAATCCTACACAGTTTATCCTTCCCAAAAGCCCTGGCCCACCATTCACAAAACGCCAAAAGACAGCCCCCCCTCCTGGCTCCGCGCCTACCCTAACGCTATCCCTAAAATCAAGTCGTAACCCCCCCCTAGTGGTCACGCTCAAAGACCAGGCTTCTACGCTCTCTATCCTCGATATCAAAGAATCCGTCTCAACACAAGCTAGTATTCCTGTAAAAGCCTTACGAATCCTCTATAACAAAAAGCCCGTTGTCGATTCGAAAACGCTAAAGGACGTTTTAGGGGAAGAGGTGATAGGGAAAGGGGGGAAGGTTGAGTTTGGATTGATGGTTATCGGCGGTGCTGCTACTGTGATGGCGAAGAGGGATGAAGAGAAGGAGCCGATTGATGATGTGGGAATTGGAAAGGGAGAGGAGATTTTGAAGACGGATGAGTTTTGGGGGGATTTGAGGGGATTTTTGGTGCAGAGGTTAAAGGATGAGAAGGAAGGGGAGAGGTTGGCTAGGGCGTTTAAGAAGGCGTGGGAGAAGTCGTAGTAATGCAACAATGCAGTTTGGGGTGAACCGTAGTGGTGCAGCAGCACATGTGGACATTTCAGCGAGGCGTCTGGGCACTATAGGAAAACCAAGGCATATTAGATGGAGGCAGGTTGAAATGCCATGCAGATTAGAGGTAGCTTTTGATGTCTTCATATCTCATGCCGCCTCGCAACAAACAAGACAAGACCAATGTTCCTTCTTTTCCCCCCTCACTCTGCTAAGGGAGTAGAAGAAAGCCCGAAACTAGACTGTCGCTCCACCAAATCGTATCATGCAGGCAGGCCAAAGTGCAGCACCAATGAAAAAAGGCCTCCAAATCATGTCCCCAAACCCATCATTTCGTTTCCTCTGTTCCTCCTCCAGAATCACCTAGTATATTCACATGCTTGGAAGTGTAGATTTATGCCAATCCTTTGCTAACCTTTGCGAGAACGGATTGGTACTCGATATCGTCTTCGTCATTGGCCTGGAATTCAGTGGCAATACCATTCAGGGCGCGTTTGAGAGCATCCTTAGAAGAGGCGTAGATCATCTTAGGCTAGATAATTGTGAGTAAGGAATAAGTAATGTGGACAGTGGAGACGAACCTGGATGCCAGCATCATCAGGCGACCATGCGATGAAGGTAATCTTGCTTCTGTAAAGTTGTCAGCCCCAAATCTTTTACATATAAACTCTAAAATATACCTTGATCCTTCGCCGGAAGCCAAATCATAGTGGAAATCGTAAACAGCGTATCGTGGGCCCTTTCCGACTTTCTTCTGTAAGGGTGTTAGTCCCTAAATTAGGTACTATAGCCTTGGGAAAGATTGCCACGTACGGTCTTTACGTTGATAGACTGGGCAGCGACGAGCTTCTCGCGGAATACCTCCCAGTCTCCATTTTCGCTGGACTCCTCAACAACAATTTCTGTGTAGTCATCAGAAAGCTTGTAGATAATGAACTTGATCTTCTTGTTGAGCTTAAGCTCGTTGAATTTTGTGATGCAGTCCGGGTTGATTGAAACTCTGTTTCCTGCAATGTTAGCTACTAATCATCTATTACATATTCTGCCAAAGTTGCTGTGAACGGCAAAGGCTGGAGGCTTGGTTTTGAATTCGGGACCAATGGAGGGGTGGGACGGAAATATGGTAGGACTGACCCTGATTGAGACTGCGGAGGCGGCATGCATTAGCATACATTATGAGAAGTGCATATATATCAGGGCAACTTACCATGGTGTAAATAAGGTTTGTGCGACAAGATAAATCAATCGATGGTCTCGAAGTAGTTGTCAGCAAGGTCGCGATAACAGAGATTACCCCTCTATGGACTTGGGTAGGATGTTTGTAAGGCGTACAAGATGGAATAGTCTCCCAGATTTGGTCGTTAAGGTTTGAGGAACCTAGAGGCTCGGAGACTGAGGGGTAGGATGGTAGTGGGGTGTTTATTTGGGAATTTGTTGTTGATCTACGAACGAAGCCTTCCGGCCTTGGTGGGGTCATTTATGGCACGTGATCAAACTAGCGTGGCAGAGTGTCAGCTTCTTGGGCTGAGACGACTGATACCTAAGCCACAGGCAGAAGCCTTTGATGCTTATGAGTGGTAGAGTGCATTGTTTGATATCTGATTAAAATAGGCTGCTAATTACAGGATTTTCGATGGGATTCTAGCAGCAGACAAGTATTCAGTAGGATACGAGGGATTCGTCATCTGCAACCAATTCAACACTTAGAAACAGGCATTATCACACCAGCGCCTAGTTATCGAAAAAAAAAATTAAAAAATTTAAACATCTTTTGATTTGTTTTTGTTCATTATTTTACATATTCTCTATTCGCTCTCAAATAATCCTGCCGCTACGCCATGCCACCTGTTGTAAGACAATTTGTGAAGAGTGGAGAGGTGTTATACACAAATAGTACCAGCCCTATGCTTTTTGCAGCAGATTGCACATATGGCAGCTGTCATGAGTTAGGCCGTATGGGGTATTTTACATCATCTCAAGATAACTTTTCACATCATTCCACCCATGCCACCCATACCTAGACATATATTAGCAAACATTTGCAGTTAGGGAATAAAACTAGGCTTACCGCCCATACCACCCATACCACCGCCTGGCGGACCCTTCTCTTCAGGAGCCTCAGTAATGGCAACCTCGGTTGTGCCAAGCAGTGAGGCAACACCACTGGCATCAACTAGACCAGTTCGAACAACTTTGAACGGATCGACAATACCAGCGGTGATCATATCAACATACTCGCCCTTGGCACTGTCGTAACCCCTGTTGAAGTCGGTTCCAAACTCATCCATAAGCTTGCCAACAACGACCGAACCTTCAGTACCAGCATTCTCAACAATCATACGTGCAGGCTTTGTGATAGCGCTCTTAACAATGCTGACACCGAGTTGCTGATCAAAGTTTGCTGGCTTGACAGCACCAAGAGCTTGGCTGGCTGCCTTGAGAAGAGCAGTTCCTCCACCTGGAAGGATACCCTCCTCAACAGCAGCACGTGTAGCGTTGAGTGCATCAACGAAGCGATCCTTCTTCTCACCAACCTCAACCTCGGAAGATCCACCAACCTTGATGACAGCAACACCGCCGGAAAGCTTAGCAAGACGTTCTTGGAGCTTCTCCTTCTCGTAGTCTGATGTGGTTGGGTCTGCCATGACGCCACGGATTTGTTCGCATCGTTGGCTGATAGAGTCCTTGCTTCCATCACCGTTCAAGATGATGGTGTCCTCCTTTGTGATGGTAATTGATCCAGTAGATCCGAACATATCTGGGGTAGCCTTCTCAAGCTTGATATCAAGCTCATCGGTGAAAACAGTGGCATTGGTGAGGATGCCGAGATCGCCGAGAATGGACTTGCGGTTGTCACCAAAGCCAGGAGCTTTGACGGCGGCAACTTGAAGTTGGCCACGGAGCTTGTTCAAAATGCAGACGGCAAGAGCCTCTCCGTCAATGTCCTCAGCAATAATGACGAGAGGTCGGCGAAGTTGAGTCGAGGCTTCAAGGGCTGGGATGATGTCTTGAACGGCAGAGATCTTCTTCTCGGAGAGGAGGATCAACGGCTTCTCGAACTCAACCTTCTGGGTCTTGGTGTCGGTGATGAAGTATGGTGAAACAAAGCCACGGTCGAATCGCATACCCTCAGTGACCTCGAGCTCATCCTCCATTGTCTTGCCCTCCTTGACAGTAATGACGCCCTCCTTTCCGACCTTCTCCATGGCATTTGCAATCAATTTTCCGATGTGTGTGTCGCCGTTAGCAGAGATGGTTGCCACCTGAGCAATTTCTTCGCTGGTGGTAATATCACGCTTGTTCTTCTGAAGGAATTCGACGACGGCCTCAACAGCGGCTTGGGTTCCTCTGCGGAGATCCATTGGGTTGCATCCAGCAGCGACGTTCTTGACGGTCTCGGAGAAAATAGCACGAGCCAGAACGGTGGCAGTTGTGGTTCCATCACCAGCAGTCTCGTTGGTCTTCGATGCGACATCTTGGATGAGACGGGCTCCAAGGTTTTCGAATTTGTCCTTCAATGTGATGGCCTTCGCAACAGTCACACCATCTACATAATATTAGCATTTACCTGTTAGAACGAAACGCAATGACATACCCTTCGTTATCTTTGGCGATCCATATGCTGACTCGATCAAAACATTTCGTCCCTTGGGCCCAAGGGTTGTAGACACGGCCTTTGCCAAAGTCTCGACACCTGCCAGGAGAGACGCTCGAGCTTCAACGCCGAATTTGAGCTCCTATCCAAGATCTTGGTTAGTATTTAAATTTTATTTCTTCACTGTAGGGTTGTAGTGACGATAGCTCCCATAAATACATGAACATACCTTGTGTGCGAAGCGCAGCTGCTGAGCATTGAAGCCAGCAGTAACTGGTCGAAGCTTCGAGGAGGTCGACCGGAGAGCCGAAGCTCTAGATGATAACGCGCGTTGCATATTGTGTAATTAAAAAGAACGACGCCGATGCTAAAGTACAACTACAGAGCAGGAGAAGACTCGAGAGTGTAAGGAAGGAGAATTGTAGAGGTTGTAGGGAGGAGATGAAGAACAAATCCTTTGTTGATGGAATCTTTTAGAACTCGGCACGGGGAAAAAAATACAGCGCCATCTCAAAAAGGAATGGCTTGTTGACCAGGCCATCATGCACCAACCTCGGCCCGGACGTTTTTCCGATGAAGCGAGCTCGGCGAGACAACAACAAGTCCTTTGCAATTGTGAGGCCTATCGACATTGATACTGTCATTTTTTGCATTAATTATGATATAAATCTAGCTTCATTCTCTATATTGCTCCCGAATCACCATCTCATTACTGCCATATCAGCCCTCTTTCTTTTATATCTCATCGAAATTTTGGTCCGCCCTAATATGTAAAGTTACCTTCAGAGATCCCGCTTCCAACGTATCTTTGCTGACCATAGGTAGGTAGTGATTCTCTCAAGTGTCAACTCTAATGAAAGAACATTGAGACCTTTCCATTCTTGGCCTCTAACTAATTTTTTCGGCTTTGGAGTTCCGGATCATAAGAATGCTCCTCAATGCCGTGAACATTCAAAATTATTTCCTGAATGGGTCGTTCCAGCGCTTCTTCCTGTACAGCCATAAACCAAGCACGTCTTTTACGTCCAGACTCTCTTTCGTGAATAGTCAAGGAGAGTGCTTAATGCGAACTTCTTCCTAGCCTTTGGATGAGCACTGTTGGATTTAGACGTATTTTAGTAAGTGCGAAGTTTTTGTACACACTAACCAACAGCTGTTTATATTCCCGCAATAATGATAGAAACTTGGTTGCTAGTAATGCTCCCTTTGACGCCGAGCCAGATTTCTAGTCCCTGATTGATACGTGGAAGGCTACCCATGGATGAGAGATATCAACAATTTTGAAGGATTTCAGAATCCATTTGTAAGCTAGGCGGACCAAGGAAATTAGTTTAAGACACCGAGATATCAGTGCGTTAACCAACCGAGAGCATCGATTTCGATGACAGAGAAGGTCGGTAAACCGGCGTCACACAGGCCCTTTAGACCCTTTCCCTGAAATTTACCACTTTTCTCGATATTCCTCTTCATTGCCCCCATGTCCACAGCTACGACCGTGGCCACACTAGAATTCAACATTATCAGTACAGCTATCGCCGATAATAAGTGGAGGTAATTATTAGATCGTTTTCCCACTTAAAACCGTTCAGCCATATAAACGACTTCAAGCGGCACTCTTCATGAATCTCCTTCCTCGACCTCCCGGTCGCCCATCACAAGTTTCCACTCGGTACGTGAGTACCTAAGAAGATATCACAGTACTCGAAGCATCGCTAATCTTCTTTATCCGTTCATAGAATTAACCGCCATCTCTCTGAAATGCAGTTGAGCAAAGGGTATATCTGAAGGTGGATGGGCGTTGGCCATCAAGAGGTCTACCATGATTATATCAGGAGGACCCAACTTTAAAATAGGGTATAAAGGGCGGAAACATGCATCCCTGTAAGGGTTTAGCAAAGGAGTAACCTGTGTCACGCTGTATATTCTATCATAGTGGAGGGGTTATCACCACCCCACTCAAATTCAAGCTCTTTCTTTCCTTCCTTAGCGATTAGTTTATCGAATGATAATACTATTATTTCACTGGCGAAAGGCCTACGTTATATTGAAGAACTCAGTGATACTCGATTGCCTAGGTAAACATGGGTTTTAGCTGGTCGTGACAATCCCACCCTACATGAGGATGCCTTAGGTGAAACTTGACCGAGTTATTCACGTGAATAAAATATCAAGTTTAAACACTCAACTTCAAAAAGAGGCCAAAAACGAGCTTCTCGAGGCTGTCAAAGCCCCTTCAATAATAGAGAATCACCAATCACGCCGTGTAAGCTGTCTGGAGTGGTCGAAGACCAAGAGCGGGAAGGGCTAATACAAATTTAGGAATAAATGTTTTGGTAAAACGAAGAACACTCTTGCACAATCCTCCAAGCTGTGGACGAGCTCGAAAATACACTTTCGAGGGCAATATGAGCACGTTAAAATCAGACAACCTCACAAGCTTCCACAACCTGAGTACACTGGAGGAGTCTATTCTTTAGGAAAGTAAAATATGAGCATGGCACACGAGTTCAAGAGTGGTTTGAAATCTGCCACCAGGGACTGGTTCCAGTGGGAAAGGAATAACCTAACAAAACACAATAGAAAGACACCACTCCCAGCCAATGGCAGACAATCGACTTGAGGCAAGAATTCCATGATCTTTGTGCCAAACTCTAAGGTATCTTCGGACAAAGTTTAAAGTAAGATCAAGCGAGGTAAGTTCCCTGATAAAAGCCTGCCGAGGGCCACGTATGACTGAGTTCAACGCCCTCCCTCCCTTCCCGCGTTAGTATTTGTTATGAAGCCTTCCTATGGTTGTCGAGTCATACCCAGCGTTGCCGCTGGCGTTGATTCACCTGATCTGTCAATCATTGATTTGATTTTCGTTCGCCCCAACTACTACCACCAATTCTCGCCAGGCCCTCTGATTCTTGAAATTAGTAGGACCATGAAAAATGGTCGTCATCTAGGCGTATTTACAGGACCTCCTAGAATTGACTTGTCAAAATGGCTATACCCATTGTTTAACTGTTTGTCTTCCCGACTCAAATTCACCAATCATTTTCTGATTAACTGTTAATCCATGAGGCTTAGTCATTTCAACATACAGCCACAGTCTATTGTTTAATTTAGCGGTCGAAAAACTTACACGCTTAGACGCCAGTCCTTCCATCAAATTCCCAAGCTTCAACCCTTTCAAGCTCAAAAGAAGACTTCAGGACCTTCAGCTCTTTAAAATTCAATGGAAGGTTGCACCCATGAAGGAGAACACCTCCTGTGTCTAAGCAGAATGGTTGATAGTTGCTCCCCAAGCCTAGTTGAAATCATTTACAAATTTATTTTCTTCAAAAGGAAATTTACGTTGGTTATTCTAGTTAGCATCACCATACCAAGGGTAGGGCCCCCGTTAAGGGCATAGGACAAGCGAAATGACCAACGCTAGCATTGAACCACCTTATAACTATCATATATTAGCCATCTTTAAGGCAATGTGCACCAATTTTACCCCTGTACTAATATGCCTGAGTTTTATATGCCACAGGAAGTCAAAATCCTCTTCCATCCTTTTCACGGCCTTGGTTATGATGTCTAGTTTACAAGATCTGCAACAGCCAAACTCAAGAGTAAGAAGGGGCACTTCCAACTAAATCCACACAGCACAAGATTGCAATACCTGATGCTGCTTGGACCATGATCATAGAATAAAACTATCATCATGAAAGGACAGATATATTTTGTTGCTATAAGCTTTTGATCTCTCAATCCAAGGAAGGCCATCATCACGACGCTTTGCCCTCAAAACTGTGTGAAGCCCACGTAATTCTATGTACATAAACGCATAAATAGCGAATGAGTACTTGGGCGTTCGTTTGTAAGGTGAATGGAGGCCCAACTTGACATTCCACAAAGGGTTAAAACTACTTAAGTAGTAGTTTTGCTGGTGCAAGAAAAATTTAGCGTTGTTCTTTATCATAAGACTTCCAAGGCTAGGTACCCCTGAAGCGTGTTGACTGCAATTGTCAAAAAATTTCAATAGCATTCATACCGATACTCCTTGGATGTAGCCTCCTAAGTCACATTCGTTTTCCTTTTCAGGTTTCAGCTTCCTGATATCGTTAATGTATCTACGATGACCGTCTTCCAAGAATGGAAATTCAGCTTGTATTGCTTCAAGAATTCAAAAATAAAGGTGTCACTTACACGCTTCAACAAACTAGGACTTGTATCTCGAGCTGAGACATCATACCCTTTCATTCTATCACTGGCCTGGAATATTCCAGCATTTGATGACAATTCCTTCAATTTAGCTACAGCAACCTATAGTTCCTATAAAAGGAGTATTTACCACCTCTAAGACTGTGAAATATATTAGATGTTATTTGGAAGTAGTGAGAGGTCATTCTTAGTCCTAGCAAAACATAAATTCCCTGTCACGTTGTTTCAACACTACTTCAACCATAAAAGAAAGAGACACAATCTTACTCTGAGAAAGCATGTGCACGTCGACAATTTTTTCAATGATGTGCAACTACATGTACTTGGTAAGTTCAAAGTTAATCACTTCACAATTTCACATCTACAGGGAACAACCAGTTGATGACAAAAGTCTTTATATTTTCCAGGCTCGGTGTGGATTCCTTCCACTCTTAAATACAATCCTCACTGCCTGTGTATCTCTCGCGATAGAAACATTAAGGACCTCTATCTCCATGAAGCAGTCCGCATCGTCTGGAAAAGAAATATGTCCATATCATATCCGCCTCGACCTCATTTCAACACAATAGAACCCTCAGAGGTGACAACTTCCTACCCCGAATCTCAAAGAAAGAGAAAGTAGACTGGCCATTTTGAAAATCTATATGCCCGCCGGCATCATTTTGGTCGGGTACAACAACAATACAAAACTTGCGAGCTCCTTTTTCAGGCGGGTATGTTGAATTGACTGTTGAGATAGAGTATTGTCCAATTCAAGCAATGCTATTGAGGTGTGGAGCAAGAGCCAGGAAGAAATTATGGCGGTGATGAAAGAGGGCCTGAAGGAAAGAATTGAAACACTACCAAGGCCTCTAGATCCGTATGAGCTGAGTTCAAGAGCGTGAAATGGATATATCGTATGTGCGACGCGAGAACCAAGGACCCACAGGCCAAAAGATTTTAAGTACATAGGAATCGAAAATTTGGTGTCCGCTGGCAAGGCGCAAGCAAAATTGGAAGCTTTTGCTATATTACCGCGATGGATCCTCGAATGATTTCCATAGTGGTATTTGGGACGAAATGGAGAATGACATGTCCAAGCTGAAAGACTCGAAGATTCGAAGATCGAAAAGAGTCAGTAGAAAGCATATGCAAAAGCCGAAGGCGAAAAAAGTCCACGTTGTGAATCAGCAGGCTGAAAGCTACGATTTTGATCATGCAGATTTATAACTGTCATGCCACAGCGGAAAAATATCTATTCCAAATCCCAGGATGCGGCATGATAGTGAGGTTCGTCACCCATGTAACCAAGCTCAGCAGCCTCGGCTTCTTCTTGTAGTTGGGCGGTGGCCTCATACATTTCTTTTGCATGGGCAATTCGGTTCTCAGCGACATCATCATCCTCGAGAGGAGGTCCTTGCTCGAATGGTGAATTTTCCTCGTGTGGAGTAGGATGCGTATATTGACTAGGCTCTGTATTCTCGTCACTGTCACTAAAGATAGAGTTGAGCTCTTCAGCGGTTGCGAAGCGGACCTCTAAGTTTGCATGCGCTAAAGGGTGATCGTCCATATCCTCGTGGATAGAATAGCCACGAGAGGCAATCGAGTTGTGGCCAAATAGCATATTGCCACCGTTGTAGGCGTTATTGTAGGTGTTCATGTCACCAACCGCAGTCATCGACTCCCACTGCTCACGTGGCGTGGCATATTCATGGTCGTTCATATTATATTGGCCTGGTTGATAGTTGTTGAAGAAAGAATCTTGGACATTAAAGTTTCTCTCGTGCATGTGCTCTGGGGCTGTGCTACTGTGGAAAGTTGCATCAGTAATGTTAGCCAGGACGTTGTTATCAGCAAGAATCTCGTCACCCGCCTCGTCTCCCTGCCCATCCAGTCTAAAGACTGAAAGATTGCTATTATGATCGTAGCGAAACGGGCCAGGGATATTCCGCTCACGGTTCCATGGTATTGGGTCATTTGTGATGATATTCATACCAGCGTTATACGCACTGTTATCTCTGGAAGCTCTTTCGAACTCCACATTATAGATAGGATATTGTACCTCAGCGCGGTTGACTATGAGGTCCTGTGCATTCATGAAGCCGCCAGTACCTTGCTCAGGCTTAACGTTGGGGAGCAAGCCGTTATTTGGGATACGGCCGGATCCACGAGATGAACCGCCATGCTTGAATTTTGCAACTATTTCATCGATGTTTCCATGGATAGATGGGCCAGCGTAGCCGCTGTGAAGTCGTGCAGAAGCCTTGAAAGATGGACTGTCGGTTATATCTTCATTCTCATCCCTGCTGTTACCCAAGCAGATAGGGGGATTGCGACTTGAGAGGGAGTTGCTCAATAAGCTCTTGAGGTGATCACCAGACTCGCCAGCTGGGAACTTTGAGAGCTTCTTTGAACTGAGTCCGAGTTTAACCCGAAGGCCGCTTCTTGGTTGGGACATGGGCTTGATGGTTTCAGAATTTATTTGTGGAGTTGCACAGAAGATATCATCCTCAACCTCGGTGTCAGCGTTTGCGAAAGTCTCGTTGTTGACAGTGTCATCATCTGAAGCTGGCTCTGGCTTGATGACAGCACGCTTACGAGTCGAACGACGACATCTCTTCACAGCTCCGGGAGCATAGTCATCTTCGGAGTCCAACTCAGCAGGGTCAGCCTCGCCGTTGATCTTTGGTGCAAGCTTGTTTGATTTAGCACGAGAAGTTCGAAGACGCTTGGGTGTTTTGGCCGCAAATTGAAGCTTATCCTCAGGAGTGATGAGGTCAGGTTTCTTTGCAACTACCTCGTGGACCTGACCAGCAGACACTGACTTGACCTTCTCGGACTTGCGGTAGTTGCCAGAACCACGGACGAGACCAGGAATTTCTAGGCTCTCCTTTCGATCTTCGACCTTTTCGTCCCATTGGACGACTCGTGTGGCATAGATGTTGTCGGAATCCATGTCACGGACGTAGCCGCGAACGTAAGGTGGGACGACACTTCCAAGCTTGCCCAATGGTGGTGGAACAAGATGACCCTCAGACAGCAAGATGTAGCGAAGCCTATTGAAATGTTGGACGGCCGAAGCGCCAGTAGATCCTGGTGAGAGACGCTGTACAACACGATCCCAAGGGATTTGATAGCCGTCACGGTAAGTTTCGAAGATGATCATGAGAAGGATCTTTTCATACATACGAGCGCCTGGAAGCGATAAGTGAGTACTAAAATACTAAAGAACTTGCGCTTCAAGATTTGGGGAAGAACTTACGGTGCCACATGATCAACTTGCGACCGACAACACGACCATTTCGCGAGACTGGAACGATAATACCCGCTCCGCCTTCTTCATCCTCGTGCCACTCAGGCTTTACTTGGACCCCTTCATCTCGAACTTCTTGGTCGATTAAGTACTCCTGGTATTCTCTTGCCTCAGCCTCACCAAGATCTTCATCAGCATATTCCTCGTCAGTGTTAATCTTCTTGGAAGCGTCATCTGTCTCCTTCTTTGTAGGTTTTCTGGCCTTCACATGAGCAATAATGGCCACATTGGTATCTATGACAGAGAACAAGTTAGCAAACCTGCGTACAACAACTGCAAACCTGGGGAAAAGCAGTTATAGTTTGGTTAGGTGGCTTACTCCGCCTTACGTTCTTGTGAACTTTATTTGGGGATGCTTTTGGGATTTGTACAGCGAGAATAGGACCCTTTCCACCAACAGGCCTTCTGCCATTCGCAGTAATGGGCGTCTTTCCACCTGTAGTGGGTCTTGGGGAGCTCACGTCTGTCTCATCAGAGCCGGACTTAGCTGGAGCGGATCTCGGAGCTCGCTTGGAGGAACGAGCGGACTTGCTCGAAGGTGTGGTTGGTGGGATCATTTCGTTCGCTTTCTTTGCCAAAATCCGAAGGCCAAAGATTTAGGTAATTGTAGAAGAAAATCTGTTGAAATTCATGCTTGTTAGTATTTATTTCTTAAAGAGTGTCTGCTATAGATCGATTATCGGAGTTAAGAAGAATGGGAAGAAAGGGGTTGTTGCCAAGCATTTCGACAAACATAGCCGACAAGCAGAGCATAATTGCGACGTCAAAACCAGAAGTTTCACAGTGGCCCAATTGCTTTCTTAATGCTCAATTGTAGAAAGTCTTCTATCATTGTATGCGCACTGACGCCTTGATTTGGGGTTCTTGATTGATGGCCAACCCAAACCTCGAGGCTAACGATGGAAAAGGATTCTTTGCGCCAACATAACCACTCATGTCGAGAGCAAGATTGTTAGTGCTGAATATTTCTCTAAAAATGGAAAGATCGATAGCATGCCTTGATGCGAGGACTGTATGCTGTGGGTAGGGTACAGTTGCAATATGAAATGAGAAATACAAAACTTGGAGCGACGATGAGCTTTCAGTATCGCGATGTCTGCAATGCGCTGAAGAGTATAACATACGGACATCTGAATTTCTAAAGGAGGAACTTATCTTATTGTGTGTTAAGAGTGCTGTGCGGGGTAGTGGGATGATGTTGTGGTTGTTATGGAGAAAACGTTGCGACCAACAATGAATTGAGGATCCCCAGCTACAAGGATAAGATTCTTAAATCCACATATCAGCACAACGTGGGAATATTTAGTATGCAGGTATCTTGGTGCTTGAGATAGAAGAGCTCGGCAAGGCCGATAGCGCTTTGAATTATGGTTGTTCTTGGAGTAAATCGTGCCATTCAACGTTGACCACAGATATCAGGTAACAACGACCTCAACCCCATTGTAGTGACGCGACCCTCGCACTGCAAGGAGGACTCCATTATATTGAGATCTCAGTAATTGTGATGTCAGAAGTGTAGTAATGTGGCGATGTTCGTGGTTTTAATGATGTAGGAAGTGTGGACCGCGTGCAATGTAGAGGAGAAAGATCTGCTGTGACAGCAACCATATTATAAACAATGGTGATTGAGAACGTACCTGTGATTGTCTCAAGCACCAGAAGGACTCTAAGAAACTCTTGCAGTGCGTTGCGAAAGGTGTTTATAGATGAATGTTGTGCGAGATATGTGCGTGGTTGCGATTGAGGGAGAAGTCGAGCTATTTTGGCGACGAAGGTAGGGGAGCTCATGAGAGGACGCATAAAAGCGGGTCCAACACCTGTAGCTTCAACGACAGAACTCTAAACTACCGCAATAGCCTTCTCTTGACGTTGGGGAGCTGCAAGAATTCTACAAAGGAGAATGTAATTGCATAAAGAACAAAATAGTCGATATTTGGGACGGATCGAGTAAAGATTTCAGGAACTCGAGGATATTCTGGGGTAAATAATAGGGAGCTGCTTCAAATCACATTAAAGCCTTTTAATTTTGAATTTGAGTGGGGAGCTAAAGAATATCTATTCATTTTTCTTCCCCGCATCTAGGCACTCGATATAAGTGAATTGTACGAAAATTCCAGAAAAAGTGGAGAACTTCTTTCTTCAAAGCCGATATCAGGCAACAGGCAGCAACTTCATATAATATTCAGCTGGAAAGAGTGTGAGGTTGGAGACCTGTTGATATAGTTATTTGGATAAAATAACATCATTGATTCTCTCCCCTCACGAAACATCATGCTACATCACAGCATCGTTGATATTTCGAACTCATTGAGATGTTGAAATTTGGAAATGCTAGCATAACCATGTTCATTACCAGAGCCCTTGTAATTTGCTTTCACCAGGCCTTTATGGAGATTTGAGACCCGTGTTACTCCGAAATAACCGTTTTTTCTCATTTGGAATTTTTTGGCTGTGGAAACACATGTTAATAAGGGGAAGAATTTCGCTATTTTTATAGGAGAGTGAGCAATCTTACAATCGTTGAAGGATTAAAGGCTACTATAAAGACATTAAGTGACTGGGACACTAAGACATTGATATTGGATCACAAATGAATTGCAGAACTGGAAAATATTAGTTTAATTTAGAGATAAGTACCGCCCACGACGTTCAAGGTTGAAAGGTCCAAATTACTCAAACTCGCCTGCAATGGGAGATAACTTCGCTTTGGTCCTGTATTTGCATATCTTCCCTAGTCTATAGAGAAGTGATCTCTAGGGTCAGGTTGTTGAAGGTCAAGATCCTGAGAGAATTCTTGAATTACTTGTCTCATGGCGCTATGAGTCATAAGAGCCCGCAAGCATTTCAGGCCAGACGCGGGAGATGAGATGGAGAAATGAGCTTTGGATGAGGATGATTGCATACCTCAAATGAATCTTTACTTTTGTAAGATTCACGACGTGCTACTGCATTTTCCCGTGCGTTTTTGAAACTTTGCTGTCAGATTGAAATATTTTTTCACCCTGCAACCTTCTGTTTAGGATGGTATGATTTTCATTCAATTTTGAAAACAGAGATCTAAGGTTAGACTTCGAAACCGGCTTCGCTTAACCCCATATCGTTAAAAATTCTGCCCACTTTGCGTATCAATCTCTGCATGCAGCTTTGCCGTTTTTAGCAAGGGGTCGCGCAAGGGTCATGTCAATTAAACTGGATAATATTAATAGATTGGTTAGGAATTCTAACTGCTGAGCGGCAAATTATATGGCAGTCTACCAAGAAGCAACATACTAAGCTTCCTCGATTGCTCACCGCCACTTACCTGATTTACACTCAGAGTGTGAATGATTAGCAAGAATGCAGTTCTATTTCCCACTACAGTCATCTACGGCTAGCGCCTATAAGAGGAATCTTTTGGGTAATTTCAGAGGTGGGCCATTTTATCTACAGCGGGGGGTATCCTCTATATATTGTCATACACCTCACCTCTCTTGAATCAGATGTCAGTAGTTGATCTATTTTCCCTGACTAGCCGAATACCCGGAATTACCTACTTGATTCTAGAGCCATACATATAAGTTGTGTCTGTTTGATCAAATCTAAGAGACCAGTCCAGGGTTTGGTAGGATTGGTATCCGTATGAGACATAGTGTTGTCTGAGAGATCTGGGATGAATGAGGATGATCATTTTGAATTTGGGAAGATCAAAAAGTTGTGTAGATATACCTTGTTTGAAAGACCATAACCGATAATCACTTGGATTTGGAAATGAAGACGTTGAATGGTCAGATGACGATTAAGTGAAGGTGAACTGAAAATAGTTTCGCGCATGTGTTACGTGACTTTTGGACAACCTATAGGGTGTAATAAATGTTAAATGTCAGGTAATTGCGTTCCCAAGGATCGCATCTCTTCAGCTTTCACAGTATGTGACTGTCTGTAGTTAAATGCTGGTTAGCGCTCATCAACATTTACTATCCCTACTTCGAAGGATATTAACAATTAACCTTGCACTGCACCTTATTGAAAACAAGAACGTGGCGCTCATGAATTGGCCTCTCTATAAGAATATTTCAGCGAAGCTGATTTTAAAGCTTGCTACAAAATCACATAACCTTGAAGGCCGAAATCAGGTGATTAGCGGATCCATCATAGTAGCCTCTTCATAGCTTACCCTCCCTTTGAACAAATTAATCAACATCATTTATAAATCAATTAGTGTTATTATTATACGTAACTTGTTACTTTGCAGTTATAAAGGGGTCGTTGGGGATATACTAAAGCGTCATAGAAAAGTAGAAGTCAGAAAGTAGGTAAGCGTAGAATATATTCAGGCGACAACCAATTAACCCATTCGAAGGGTAAAATAAAGCCAATTTGCATATATGAAATTATATTATAATATTCCATAAAAAATTAATTATTCAACAATGTTTCATCTTTTATTCTGTTTTTTAGAGTGGGAGGGAATCAATTAAATCGTCTAGTAGGAAGACGAGAGATTTTCTATTTTAACTTTATCAAAAGAAATGCGCCCAACTCTTCTCAGCCTTGGTATTTTCTTGCCTGGTCCAGGTCCCCCAGAAACTTGAACCTCCTCCTTCTTTCTCTCCAAAGCTTGGGAAACAATGGCACCATGTCCAATGTACTCAACAAAGTCGAATATGTCTCTCTCATATATTTCAACGGCGGTGGCGCTCTTGGGAATGTTGCCTGATCTACCAACAACAGTATGTTTGATCTTGGACTGCATTGCTTGGAGAGCACCCAGAATCCTATGGGATTTACCTATCATCCCTTGCTTGCCGTTTACGGTGACGATTTTCCTGTAATCTTCACTTCGAAAAGGGATTGGCGGTAATTGGTATCCGACTTTTGGTGTTGTGCTCACGATATGCTCAGAAACAATTGTCCCTTCCTCCAAGTCAAAATTTTCCTTCTCTAGCAATGCTCTTTGACGCAGCTTAGCTGCCTCCCAACCAAGATCGTCATCTAGAGGCCATCCTTCATCCACAGTTGTATTTGACATTGAGGACGCAGTAGCAACCTCAAAGCTATCCCGTATAGCATGTGTACAGACTGCAATAGGCTTGAAAACTAGTTCTGGGCTCTCAAGATGGATAGGAAATGGTGATAGTGGGGTGAGACCTGTACCAGAACTATACTTCTCGACTTCAGAACTCTCAGATAACCAGTGCCCATATTCGGACATCTCAAGTGTAGAGGCACTGCGCCTAGCAGCATGACAGGTGCAAGCTTCCCAGTTGGCTAGGTCATCCTCTTCTGAGCTAGTGAGACATTGGCCGTTCCCAAGACATGCAGCCTTTAGCACAAGAGCTTTCAATCTGGCGGCTTCTTTACGGTGAGTCTCATGCCACCATTTCTCTCCAGTGAGATCTTCAGCATCAAGACCGTTGTGTAAGAACTTATTGTCTTGCTAGGAAAGGAGAGGCATCATTAGCAAGTGATTGTCTGTGCGGAAAAAGTGTTACTTACAAACTGCTCTAACATGACTGGAATACCATACCTCGTCTTCCCAAGCGTGGTAATACCTTCAATATATTCTGGATGAGGGGGTTTATGAGGACGCTGCTTGATTTCGACATGCCCAGGATGATAATGCCTATTGCCCGTAATCAGTCGATTACCTAGATCATACTTCATATAATTGGTGATGAACTTACGATTTCTCCGCTGATGCTCGACCCTTCAATTGCTCCTTCTCCGCCTCTTTCTCGTTGTCTATATCAAGTTCAACCTCAAGCCATGCCATGAGCCCGTAGACTGAGACTGTTGCCCAAGGTCGAAGCCGCATCATCTTTTCCTCAGATGTAGTTGCGCCCTCTAGTATTTGTTTGATGGGGAGCTCTAGTGCCCTCCATCGCTCTGGTACCCTGACGGCGTTGTTGTTCTCATCAAGTCTAATGGAGTTTTCAAAAAACCCTTGGATAGATATCCTCATTGCCTTCACTTTTCCTGGTGTCTTAGCCGTATTATTATTCTCATTAGATGATGCGGCTTCTACAAGAGGTCGTTGCACGGGCTCCTCCGTCGTCCTCAGTTGGTCTGGCATATCCACGGCGTTGCTGTCCCTATCAGATCTAGCCTCGCCTTCAAGAAATTGTTGGCTCAGGTCTTCCGACGCCTTCCGTGACTGTAGCATCTTGATTGTGTTATTGTTATCCACCGTGGGTGGTCAAACTCCAATCGCAGATGTTTAAACGACGAGACGGGAGAAAATACAGAAAAAGGGTGACGGTGAGCATCAGGGCGATGTTGAGGGTCGATAGAGGGCGACAAAGACAATAAATTCGAGCTCATGTCTGTTAATGCAGACGATAGAAATGCGATGCGTGAAAGGTTGCGTGCGAAAGTGAAGTTTTTGCCTGAGCGACGATCCCATGGGACTGGTTAAGCGAGCCCCTTACACGCTTCACTTTGTTACAGGGCAATTATTTGCGAGTACTAAATGCGGGAACCACGAGCTTAAATTTTAATGAGGTGCAGAAGGGCCAATGTGCAGGTTTACGCTGCCGTGAGAATTAAAGTTATAGCCTCAGCCTGCTAGTACAATTCTTCGGGTCGCATTGAGTAGGGGACTGGGAGGTTGGTTGATGATCCGTTTGGAGCGCACCCCATGATCCTCGAAGGTTTTTGACAATATTTGCTACTGCAGTATTTGAAAACTTAGGGGGGAAGGGAGTTGTCAAGTCTAAGAATTGACTTCAAGAATGACTCTCGTAACCTGAGTCAAGACGGTCATGAGGTTGAATTGGGGAGTCATCAAGACGAAGGAAGCAGCGACGAAACCTTCTCCCACCTTATAGCCCTAAACACGTGTCGGAAATTTACAGGGCTACTCGAGTTGATTGATAGAGTGAGAAGATTCCTGTGTCGACATGCTTTGACCCAGGAGCTTTTTGAGGCGTTGTCAGGACAACACCCCATTATTTTCTGGGAGTTCCAGCTAAGCATATGCCATCAAACCTCTTAAAGTTTAAAGGTTTAATGAGATTCTGTAGTGCAAAGGGAATGGATTAAAAGTAGCTACTATTTCTAATATCAAGAACAGGATCGATTGCGATAGGGAAATATTGGACCACCGTATCACTGGTCGCATTGTGCCTGCTCTGACTCTTTTTCGATACTTATTGATCTAGACGCTTGGATGGTCTGTCGGCAATGCATACCCCTCGTTCTCAAGATATCTTCACAGGATTTAGCTCACCACTACATTCTTTGAACCTGGGAAGATTATTAAGGACTCTGGAATTGGGTCCAAGCATGGGTGCCTTGTCCAAGTCAATACGGTCCCGAGATTTGACAGACGTAATAACGGAGAGGAAGCCACGATGAAGAATCTCTCCGATTCCCCAGCTGCTACAATTCCTGGATGTCTCAAGGACTTTCACAGGGTTACCTCCCCAAAGATGATACGGTACAAAGCCCCTATTAACCTGGGAATGAAAAAATTATATCATTGTGAAAAATCTACCCAAACCGGATAGTGGAAACATGTCTGCAATTTCTTCGTCTACACTCACTTCAGGTATTCTGCAATGGGCCAACAATAATAATGCGTGCACGTGCTCTTATATTTTAGGGTATTACATTTATTATCAGTAGTCTCTAGAATTATAGCGGTTAGATTCAAGCTTCACGGGCCTTTAGTGCACTTTAGAGTTGTACTAGCCAGAAATCCAGTAACGTTGAGTAGTTGCGGGTGTGCCCCTTTCTGCATTTATCCGGGTGAACAGCTAAGCGACACGAACAACCTTTTGCAAACTATGTTTAAGCATAACTGAGACACAATTACTAAGGACAAAGACTTGGATTAACTCTTATCTTGCCTTTGAGGAGGAGTCCTTTATTACTAGCAGTCTTAAAAAAACCTGGGTAAAGTAATTGAAGATCTAGTGCGAACGCTAGCTTGACTTAGAAATTGCTTCCTTACGTGGTAAATTTCGATGGGAAGATCAAAACATCTTTACACTGATTTTGTCCTTCAAAGCCTAGTCTTAGCACTACATTATATTCTCTCCCGACCGCTTAGATATGGATTAAATATTTTGAACTCACCACCCGATCATTCGACAATGACGGGACTATCTGGCAACCCAGAACCAGAACTCTCGCCCTCACGCCCAGCATAGCTCTGGTAGTGGGTGTCGTAGCCAGTCCCCAAATTTCCATCCCACTTCAATATACTACTTTCAACCTTTATGCACCCCATCCCAACACTATTTGTGGGGTTTGGAGACGAGCCCATTCCGTTGCTAAAGCCGTTGCACAATGCAGAAGTTGAAGAGCATTCTGGACCAGGGTTGGTACCGGACATGAAATCTTGTGTTCGCGTTGGCACTTGTGTATGGTATTCATTCGAGATGCCACCAAAATGGCTCCCGAATTCATATGAGCTTCTGTCTGTGTCATGCATCGATGCAGTGTTTTTAGTCGAGTTTGTGTAATTATTGAGGGAGCTGGAGCTTTCTTCCACCGGCGGAGAGACGGATGGAGAGGTATAATATCTCAGCAGATTTTTTGCAGCACTGATGCTCATAGGTTGTGGCTGTGGTTGTTCCACCTCATAATTCTGTCCTCCTTCAACTTTGACCTTCTTCAAGTCTTTGTTCTCTTCCTCTAATTTTACGCCGGCATTACGTATATGTATTTGATTCGAGGGAAGAGTGTAAGGAAAATCTTCGTCGTCATCGCAGGGGAAATTTGCTTTATCGAATTCATCAATCTTTCGTTTCTTGGCGGCTGCTAAAGCTGCTGCGCTAGAGAGGCCTGAGGAGGGCTTAGAATTTGGGGATACTGCAGATGTGGTTATTGAGGGTCGGCGGTCGTTCCTTGTGGCTCGGGAGGCAGTAGCAGGCTTGGTATTTGCTGCGTTCGAAGCTATACCGTGGGCTCGCATCATTCGCTCGTATCGTTTGGCTCTATTGTGGAGGATATTAGCAAGCATTTGAGTGACACCAAATGGGTGTTTGGAAATAAATCTCAAGCCAGATGGAAAGTTCTGTGCTTGAGTCTATCGGTAAAGAGGATATATGCTGAAGGGTGAGCGGGTGTTAGAATATCTTACGCTGCACCTTTGGTGACAATGCCACATTCTTTCGCAACCTGGCTAAAGTCAACCTACAGGAGAGAGATTAGCAGAAGGGTTGTGATATGGGGAGAGGTCACCCGCTTTGCCATTGTTGCTGTAGCGAATGCAGCTGATGAGAAATTTGAACTGCTCTTCGTTCGAGGCAGGAGCCATTGTCCCTGTAGTGCCTGAAATTCTCTCGACGGAGCTAAAGGGCTTCGAGTGTATCAATTCTGAGAAAAATTTAAAATTTTCAAAGAATGATAGGCGGTGAAATAGTGAATTGAAGCTCAAATATAGCTGAATGGCCTTGATGTGGAACCTGAGATATTGCTATTTAGCGCCCTGAGCCTCAATAAACTGGTAGTGTCTTGTGGAGGCTGTTGAAAGGAAAGTCGAGAAGATATTGTTCTCGCTCAGGACAGAAAAGCTTTAAATTTAATTGAGATATGTGGATGAGCGACTACGTGTTTTTAGTGGGGGAGATTCAAGATGTTGCTAGTCGTGTGGTGAAGAAGCAATGACAGAACAACCCAAAAGTCAAGGATGGAAAGACCACCGATTAAATATTGCAATACTAATTTAGTACCCTGCTGCTCTCTGCTTGTCATTCAGAGTCTAGTTGCAGGTTATAGGCAACTTAACAGAAAGATTTTGCCTTCCCTTTCAAGAGAACTGGCATTTGATGGTTTGTCAATAAAACATTAACGGCACACTGCATTTCGGCTTTCAATGATCATTTTAGGAAGAAACTATGACTATTTTATGATCTCGAGAAGTGGGTTTGTGAGTATCATTTGCATTGATCTCTGGGCTCGTCATGATCATGTGGGCGGCAGTAGCAGCTATCCGTCCTCGAAAGCAAACGCCATTCCAAGTTACTGACACACCTTCCTCTCTTTCAATGCCCAGAGCACAGAAAGAATGCTGTAGTTACATGTGTGGGAAACCTTTATGATGAAAAATGAGAAGACAGCTTTCAGCTACCATCCTCCACGAAATACTGCCTTGACAATCCAACCACAGTATACCGGAGAAAATTGCGATTTTGCTAAATAAGTCATTTTGAATTCGCTTCCGAACTCAATATTTAGACAACTATGGAAGCAAAGGTGGTTAACCAATTATCCAAAAATCTAATGAAAAGGGGGGAAAATCCCGAAAAAGAAAAGCCAGAATGGAATGTTGCTGGGGAGTCACCTCTAGGCTTGCTATGCACTTGAGCAACAGGTAGTGGCGATGGTGCGAGATCGTCATCGTATTGGTTGTCAGCCTTCCATATGCGGTAAGACTCAACGGTGACCTCGTGAGCATGAGCCTGGTAGATCTCTGTTGGTGTTGCATCCAGTGGGAAGGTATAGCCAGCCGGGAAAGTTGCGGTGAAACCAAAGTATGTCGACTTCCAAGGCCTGTTTGTGTCGGCTGGAGCAATAGGTGCAGCCTGATGAGCTGAAGAATCATTATGCTCCTTAATTTTAGATACTTCGGGAGCCTTTGGGGAATTGGGGATGTCTTGGTTGATGAGGGAGAGAAATAACTTGCCTTTTAGAACCTCCTCTTCCTCTGCATCAATCTCAGCCTCAGCCTCTGGGACTGGTTCCTCGTCGGCAATATCCTTCATCTTTTCATCCTTGGTCTCCTCTCCCTCATCTTCTTGCTCCTCATCCTTATTATCGACCTTTTCATTAATCTTTCTGGCTGAGTATTTCTTTTTCAAACCAGCGGATGCCTTCTTTGGTGCCGCACGCGCACCAACGGCCACCTTTCCAGCAGAAGGGGTCTTGCTGGCAATTTTTTTCGCCGCGGCCTTCTTAGTCAAGATGCTGTTGACCTCTTTCTCCTCGACAGGCTTTCTTAGAGCAGGTGCCTTTCTAACTGGCTTCTTGCTAGCCGCATCAGTGACTTCCTCTTCAGCGTCAGATTCCCCGTCGTCGGCGGTGGCTTGAGCCTCGATGATTTTGGTAAAAACTTTCTTGGCGGAGGTGCGCGCGTTGCGAGCAAGCTTGATACCAACACGCTCGCCAATTGTGGTGTAGTTAATCTCGAGGCACATCAGTGTTGGTTCGCGAAATAATGGGGTAAAAATGAGAAAGTAGGAGAGAGGAGGAAGCCTTGATTCTCTCATGACCACGAGCTCCCGAATCCCCTTTTATAATGATCTTCTGCTATTGGGACTATGCCAGTCGATGAAATTGGAAGACTTACATCGGGCAGCTCACCCATTTCGACGACAATGGCAACCAACATTCTGATTTCAGCGGTACTTAGATTGACGCCAGCCGCAGCGAGGGCAGTAGGGGAAATGGTTGCAATTGTCTTATTAGCAGGCATCTCGTCGGCGTGATTGGTGTTGAGGCTGCATTATGTCAGTTCCATCATCGCGCTCCAGGGGAAAGACCTCCAGAATCACCTCAATGACACTTGCTTTGGGAAACGTCTTCTTGATTGAAGAGACACGTGAGACTACAGAATGAAATCTGAATCATTAAATAGAGGAATAAAGCGAGGCAAGTTGCTGATGTATCTTCGAAATTATGGTGTTGTGAGTGGAAGCAAAGTTGTAGAGGGGGCCGCGACCAGGAGACAAATTTATGTTATTTCCTAGACTACCTGCAAAGCCCTATCCGCTAAGAGAGCAGCAGCCAGCAACCCCACTCTGTATACACTGTGAGCATTCACTCTTCTTTGAAAGCGGGGTTCTCCAATGCTCTCCTATGCAGTGGCTTCTGCCATAACACTGTCAATTCTGGTGCTCATGTATGGGCTGAAAGTGATGTGAAATTATCACCCTCACTCTGCCTCACCCCCCTCTCCTCAGTGCACTAATTTCCCTTCATAGTGGGTGCAGCTAAGCTTAAAGCATCTGAGGTTCGAGGATATCAGGTGCCTCAAATGATTTGCTTGCAAGCAGGCAGTCGAAATGTCAAAAGTTGCCATTAGCTTTTCCGGAATCACACCAATAGCAATTACATGGAACCATGGTATCTCCGGCATGTTTGACTCAACATCAAATATATTGCGTACTTATGTAGAGTTATCTTGCAAATTTTAGTTATTGATACTTTTTGGGAGAAGTTATGCTAGATCAAAAGATGGTTGTTTGAATGGCCGTGTTCCTCCCTGGCGTTGGCATGATCTTACATTCTCGATCCGAAGAGGCATATTCATATCCTTCTAATAGAACAGCCTTAACAATATCCCAGAGAAACATGTCTAGTATCGGCCTAAATTCGGCTGTAGTAAAGCCTCTCCATAGCAGTGGTGCAGCTCAGCAATATTGCTCCTACGTCAATGCTTGCCTTCTACTTAGGGATTTGACAGTTAACTTTGTTATCACATCCATCCTATGAAAAAGATATCGCTAGACTTGTTATTTATGGTTACTACCAGTTACGGTTGGAAATGTTGATGAAAAGATTTGTTTATTCCCCAGAGAGACCTAATCCATCTACAATGATGCCTAGGCCCACAGTTCTATGCATAGAATGATTATGCTTGAGAGACTAATAGGTCTATCCGACCAAGAAATATAAAACCGTGATGAGTTGTCTTGCACAAAAAGAAAGACCAAAGAGCTTGGTCTGACCATCGATGCAGGGAGGAAGGAGATAGGAAGAATTCTATTTATCAGCCATCTTTGCTACAGAGAAGTCAGATTATGCAGCCACCGTGTCCTCATCTTCTGACTCTGACTCTGGTCCAAAGTAAGCTTCATATTCCCCGAGATTGACATCATTGAAAGTCATACCAGCTTCAGTCTTGAATTCCTCCTGCTTCATTTTAGCAATTGTGGTATTATCCTCAGCCTCAACCAACTCGTCGTCGCTCGCTTCATTTTTTGCCTTTTTAGCAGGTGTCTTGTTCTTGGTTGGGATCTTTCTCTTGGTGACGCGGTTGGTAGTAGGCGTCTTGGGGCCGCTAGGCTTGGTCTCACTCTCCTTCAAAGCCTTGCCACCAAGTGGGATACCCCACTTCTTCTTCACCTGTGCCATACGGTTGGCGACGGAACGAACATTCTTGTAACCAAGTTCCTCCGCGACAGCCTCTTGATTGACCTAGTGAATACCATGTCAGTCTTAAATTATGTGCTAAAGTTGAAAAATACTTACAGTAATGGAGCCGCCAGTGGTATTCTTCAAGCAGGCTATGATGAAGGCAAGTTCTTGTGCCGACATGGACTCGTCCTTCATAGGACTGCGAGCAGCAGATCCTTCGTTGTCAGACATTATGATTGGTGACCAAGGATTGTACGAGGTATATCTATGGGTAGAAGGTATGGAATGTGTCTCGGAAGGAAGCAGTTGGTGGGGGTCTATTGATGTCAATTGTCAGCTTAAATAACCTAATAGAGGGTCGAATGCGGTCAAGGAAGACACACTTATTGGTTTCCAAGCAATTGACATGTAACTTAATTGCGATGAGATGAATTTCGTGTGAATGATAGTTTGTGGTGGTGGTTATGTTGCGAAGTGCGAAGTTGAAGCTTTAGTCGTTTAGTATGTGCGCTCGAAGAGTCAACAGTGGTGAATTTGGCGCGATGGCCAGGGATATTGTCTACATAATTTCTTGAGGCTGGCATCATTCAATAATTCTATAATTCCACCGCATTCCACATGAATTCAATTTCATTGGTTGTTAGGTAACTCTTCCCCCCTTTTATACCACGTGACACATATGATCAAGCAAGATATCTGGGAGCTTTGTGATTCTATGGCTTCGAAAATTTCTTACAGGCCGCAATCGAGCAACTAGAAAGTACCATTGAATTTCAAGTAGGTAGATGTCCATACCTGCGCTTGGTTGGGGTTCCCCTCAGGCGAAAGTGTCTAAGAAGTCCCTGTTCCAGAATGGGTTACCGAAAATTCGATCCTGCGAAACACATCCTTGAGGCATTTTCAACGCTCAAAGTCGATATCTCCAGATCTGTGAGACTGCTGAACAACCTCGATGGTTCCCAGCTCATCAAGTCTAGCTATGCTGCCTCTTTCGGCCGCGCCTCTTCCCTCAATATTGCTGACATCCTGCCACTGTCAGACCAGACACGGGCAAGATCTTACCCTGGTGTGATCGTTGAACTCTACGCAATCGTTGCAGCTCTCCAAATTATTTTGGCAGCGTATATCTTCCGAACTGAACTTATGAGAGGTAAGAATTTGGTCGTCTTCTACTTAACCAATCCTAAAGTCATTAAAGCTATGGATGAGAACATTTGGCAGTTAGAAAGGCACAGGTTTCGTGACATGAAGTATCCCAGGAGAAGACCAACTAAATTTAAGAAACAGTTCGAGGTCTTACAAGACTTTTGGATTAGGTTGGAGGACTAAAGCATCGAGGTCGTCATGTACAAATGTCAACGAAATGAGCACTTCGGAGCGAAGGAATTAGCACGAACAGCCTCGTGTCTTGAGAGCCCGGTCTGGAAATGGCCTCTTTCTGGCGATAATGTGAAGCGGATTTTAGGCCTAATACCGATTGGAGATAATCTAGAAGAAAATGCAGACGCTATAGATACGGAAGATGGTGCTGAGGAGTCGGAGAGCGAATGTTCTTGTGAAGACTGTGAAGATTATGAGCCTCCTGAAGTCATAGTCTAGTTTACAAAGTTACTGAGATTGAAGGCTGGAGTGGCTTCGCTATTAGGATCAACCAGGGAAATGTGTTCCATCGACTAGTAGGTCTAGAATATGAAGGCATAGATCTGTTCACAGAGGCAAGTCAAAAACAGCTAGTGTGTGTTTATTCTATGGGACTTCCATCCTATGATCACAAGATTAGGAAACGAATTCCGTATTCATCAAGTCACCTCTTTATCCCTTCAGTTTAGGGATCCATCATATGAAAAGTCGTACTAAAGAACTTCATCTTATTTATGAAGGTCCACCATCCATATTGTGTCCATCGTAGGCCCAATTCATATTATGCTTGCTGTATCCTGCACAATGAGGATGATCTGAAAGTCGAATCTAAATCTACCACTTGATCTGCCCTCTGTTAGCATGAGTTTGCAATATTGAGAAAAGGAAGATGGATTACAATGTAACAGCAAAAGAACCATAAAAAATTGGAGAAGATGCTGTCGAAAAGGACAATCGTAAGCTTAGACGACATCTTGGTGATCATCTACCTCGATGCTTTGCAGGAGAGCATCAGCCTCAGCCGCCTGGGTAACCTTCGACTTCTTTGGGGTGCGCTTTGTGGGAGCCTTGGTAATCTTATTGATGCCAAAGCCCACCTTGGAGCCAGACTTTTTAATAAGCTTTGTTCCTTGTTTACCATTCGCCTCTTCACCCTTGTAACCAAGCTTGCGTTTAATCTGACCGAAGCGAACCTTGGCTGTAGTACCGTTAGAGTAGCCGACCTCGCCAGCAACAGCCTCCCAATCAACCTACGGGGAATATCGTTAGTTTTAGATCAGCTTCTAGAGAGGAGGAGAAAATGGTAAAAGCTTTTAGAATAGCGCGATTTTTCAATTTCTCATGTGGGATGACATACCTCGAGCTTGTTTTTCATGTGATTGATAATGGATAGGAAGAAAAAGCCATCCTTTGCGCTAGCCTCCTTGCCACTGGGGTATTCGGGGGGTGTGAGGGGGTCTCGGACTGAAGCGGCTGGTTGCTGGGGTACACCGGTGTCAGACATGCTTAGTGAGGATCAGTGACAAGGCCTCGAATGTGCAGATCGTGAGTTTATAGCTTACATTTTAATGGAGTGGTTGTAATGATGAAAATGTTGCAATGATTTGTTGCTGCTCAAAGCTGACGTCAATATCGAAGTTCTAATGTGCACAAAAGCAAAACTTTTTGTTTCGCAAGGTGGTATTGTTCTGGATTTTCTATTCAATTTCGTGTCAGCAATCATGTGCTTTTCAATGTAATTGTGGCATGTCATTCAAAATTCCCAAAAGAGACAGAAGGGTTGTGGTTTGCTTACACAAATCGATTGTTTTGGCGTTGTTGTTTTGGTGGAAAGCTTTTTTGTAGCGGATGGGGTGTAGGCTATTTATGGAAGCAAAAGCACGCTAGCAAATCTAGGTGTCACCTCAAGCGGCTCCGCTAAGGGTGCCCATGAATTTGGATATGAGTCTTTCAAACAAGGTTAAGATACGGCCTTCAACAGCGGGAGAGTGATATTGATGCAATGCTATGTTTCTGCTTGAAGCCTTAAAGCTCTCTGGGCACCCTTAAATGACACAAGAATTTTCCTTTCATATTTTCGTATTGTAGGACAATCACTGGGCATACAGAATGCTGATTTTGAAGTTGAGAAAGGTGCAGGACAGTGGCTCTGATTCAGAAGCAAATTTATGTGAAATAGCAGAACAATCTAGTGTTTGTGAATCACCTTAAACTTTCGCAATGTATCTTTTAACATTTGGTGAAGCGAGTTAGTCATGAAATTTCAAATAAATTCCAATACCTCCAATTGCTGCTGTTTTGGAGCAATTCTCACTGTATGGTTCCCTGGTGCTACTAAATAACCTGGAAGCTTGTCAGCTCCAGGAATGAAAGACTATAGCACAGTGTAGGAAAAGAGCCTGACCCCTCAACCGATGCTCAAATAAAAGTCATCCTTCTCCCTACGCTTAGATGTCACAGGTCCATGAGTATATCTTTCCAAAGCTAGATTAGAGTAGTTAGGATTTTGTAGAGTTTCAGCTCCCGCTTTTACCTCTATTTATGGCTTTATTCCCCTTGATTCTGGTTTAATATAGCAGAGTTTCTTATGCGACACCGCATAGTAAACGACGAGTATAACATTTTGCTAATGAAATATCGTCTAATAAACAATCCATATCATAAAAATACACTGCTAATCTTACTAAAACTAGCCTAGAAGCAAACATATTTCAATTTAAGCCGACCAAGTCCTCGGATGAATCATCCTCCCAAACCTATGACCTGACGCCTTAATTGGCAAATCCTTCTGCTCCTGCCTCAACACTACTAAACCAATACCCGCCTCCTTAATATCAAGAAACTTAGCTCTTACCTCCAACGCCTCATTCATCTTACTCTGCTGCTCCAGTGCATAAATCAAACTCATTTGGGCCTCTGCATGATCATAACCGTCCACATCAAGGGCTTGCCAACATCTCCCCTCAAGCTCATGCCACTTCCCCTGATTCCAAAGCGACACACATAGATTTCTGAGTGTATTGGGACTCACTTTTGTCTCCCGGCTAATTATCTCCAGAAATTTTGCTTCGGCCTCAGCGTCCTTTTCTTGGCGTGAAAGACAAATCCCGTGCCATCCAAGGGCTCGCAAGGTATCTGCATGAGCGGGGCCGCTATATGCCTCCCTTACGTTCAAAATTTCTTGAAAAAGTGGCTCCGCTCTTTCAGGTTGACAATTGCTCATTAAACAAGTCGCACATGCCTCCAAGGCATCAACCGTCTCCTGGTGTCCTCTTCCCAGCATGTTGGTAAGAAGCTTGAGAAGCTTAAAGTGATACACCTTCGCCTGGGTGAAATTGCCTTGCAGCCTGTTGCATTCAGCTATAAGCTGAAAACAGCTCGCCGTAATCTGCCACCCGGAACTATTCTTACAGATAGCAAGTATAGCCTGACCAAGTACAATAGCCTCCCGTAGCCTCCCCTGCCGCATAACCTGCTCCGCATGACAAAGTCGATATTCTAACACATGTACATGCTCTGGATTATAAATTTCCTCACCGAGCTTAACAAGCTTCTTATATAGAATCTCTGCCATACTTGCATCGCCTTCAAATTCCGCAATCGAAGCACTACTCCTATACACATAAATAGTTTTTGTATTTTCAGAAGCGTCGCTGCTGGGACAGAGATCAATGATCTTTTGCCAGTAGGAAATAGCTTCATCCTTGTGGCCGAACATGGCGAGCTCCACTGCATAGTCTTCCATGTTGTCCAGTGTGCGGATACTTCTTGTCCCCTCCATCTCTTTCCAGCATTCAAAGCTTGCTTTTCCCATAGCGAGGCTTTCAACTTCGTTTCCTTGATCATAGTATAAGTGTGCGAGTTCGAAGGCAGACTCGGCATAGTGGAGACTGGGATACTTGGAAATTTTCAAGGCCTTTTTGAGGGTTTCAGCAGCAGAGTGAATGTCCTCTCCTGATTTAGCTTCGTAGTATTGTAGCCGGCCGTATAGCCAAGTCGCAGCGGCAAGTTTCTCGTCAGTCTCGGGAACTATTTCTTGAAGGATGGAGAGACTTCGATGAGCCCCGCGGAGGGCTTCCTCACACATTCCGCGCTCGACGTCAAAGTCTGCTGCCCAGCAGAGTATGTGTGCCAGGTCCAGTCGGGCGTCAATAGATGTATATTCGTACCTTGTGACAATCTGGACATGAGGGGCTAGAGTATCGCAAAGTGGCCACTCCGCAACTCCAATCTCAGTTGGATAGGCCCTCGACACGCAGTTTAGAGCCTTGTCTTTCCACTTCTGTGCTATTCCGGACCGTTTCAGTGATAGTTGGATGAAACGCTGCACGAGTCGATGCATGCCGAATGACTGGGAACCGGCTCGGGCAGTAATAAGGTTAAATGCCTGTAAAGCCCCAAGCGACGTCACGACTTCAGGTACTTCACCAGCTTTAAGTAGAAACCGAGGAATACTCTGCCTGTCTAACATTGCAAGCAAGGAAAGGAGTTCAGCGGCTCTCGGTTTTTGCTGGGAGATTATATCGAAAGACAATTTCCACGTTCGAAAAACGGAGTTGACGCTTTGTTCGTCCCGTCTCGAATCATTTAGCTCTTCGTGAAGGAACTCTTCGGCATCATCTCCTTTTAGCGCGTCGAGATATTCAGAGGTAGAGATACCGTTTTCTTCGATGAAAGCTGCGGCTTGCGAAATAGCAAGAGGGAGATAATCTAACTCATTGAGGAGATCATTTATATCCTTTCTATCGTATTCATGGGGGTCACTATCAACTTTAGAAAGGAACAACTCTGTTGCTTCTTCTTTAGACATGGGTTGTAGTGCGATAGGCTTACTCTCCTTTGCCAAGCGTGTAGCAACGCGAGTATCACGCGTAGTAATAAGCAAGAAGTGATCCTGCTTAATCTCCGGTAAGTGTTTTGACATATTTGTAGATGGTCCATTTCCGTCATCAAATCCCCCATATTTTTCAGGCCAGTAATGTGTTATGTTGTCCGCATTATCAAGAATCATTAAGAACTTTGTTGATGTTACAGAAAACCAACTGGACACGAGATCAAGAATATTAGTCTCGGGGTCATCCCATCCTGGAAGTGCGAGAGTTTGAGCGATTCTTTTATAGCCTTGATAGAACCTTGCAACATTTCCACCATAAACCCAGAAGACATGAGCACTGGGATCGGAGTCTTTGAATTGGTAACAATATTCGATGGCAACTTGTGATTTGCTGAATTTAGTGTTATCTATCGTGGAATAGCGGTTATAAGGAACCTACTTACCCCACACCACCGATACCAGCAACAGCCACCCTATTTTGTTTCCCAAAAGCTTCCTTAATTGAGAGCAAAATCTTCTCGCGACCAACGAACTGCGAGTCTCTGATAAATGGTACTGAGAACACTCCGGTTGAGTCTCCGTATAAAGGCGGCGCTTCCGATGTGCGTCTTTCCTCAGCCGCCGGTTTCTCCTTCTCCGCTGGAGTGGTGTTAATACATGTCAATAGCTGGACGTTATCTTTAAGCGCAGTTGCGATGTTCTGAACCCGGCTCTCTTCCATTAACCCAATCGCAACTTTAAATCCTTTTTTCAAAGCCGAATCTCCTTTCACAATCGTTAATTTCCCTAGAATCCCGGTAAGTTGATGAACTTGCTTCAAGGAACGCTCAACGACGGCGGTGAATGTTGCTCTATCGTCTGGGCTAAGTCGGTGGGCTACATCTTGGATGCGGCTGATGATGTTGAGTATTAGGGGCAAGCGCATGCGGATATCGAGAAAGGCACCTGGGACATCCCCTGCGTGCAGTTCTCTGAGCTGACTGACGATTTGTTGAGAGAATTGGATTAATGAGGCTACTGATGAGGCTACGCCGAGAGCCAAAATAACTTCGGCCATATTTGCGCTTGTGGCCAGTACATTGGCGTGAGTAGTAAGGTTAGTGAATGTGATTAGAGTAGTTGAGATGAGGATACCAAAAATTTAGTATTTGACTCATGGCTGAAGAGCAACTACAGCAGATGGATGGATCGATAGCAATTACGTTCTTCCGAGCTGAAGCTACAAGAGGCTTTACGCGCCCTCCTTATAGCTTACGCCTACTACCCCCCCCTGCATAATGCTTACGAATAGGGTACACAATCCGTGCCTCATGATGAAAGCCTCACATAGCCATCAGTTACCAAAAACGTACACTTTATGATCTATAAATATCAACAAATCATGTTACTCCTCAGATCCAAGCAGCTTCCACTGTATCCTTTCCACTTTTTTTTTCGTTCTTGAATTATTTCCCGGCTTTGCTTGTGAGGCTTTGGGGCAATTTCTTCAAGTGATGATAACCCCGCCATCAGGATAGAAAATACAGCGTGATACGGGCTGCTCTTAGGTGAGACGCTTTGACTGATCAGGAGATTCTGGACAGTGCCCCTAAGGCTACTCAAGCAATTGATGGAATTGGATATTTTGAATAACATAAAATAGCCGTTTAATATTCTAATGAATGGTGTTGTTGGATATACTCATCTCAGGAGGTGTTCCACCATAGGCTAAATATGATATCACATGACTCTTTAATTTAACTTTACAGAAAGCCACATTCGTCATTTCCACGAAGGACAAAGCCTTTTCGTGTGACATTCTGGAAAACCAATATCTCTGCGCTCTGACACTTACTCAATCCTCAGTAGCTACTAGCTAGGGGTGTGTGCAAGCCCAGTAGCTGGGTTGGCAACGCTTAGACCTGGAAGCTCTCGATAATTTTGTTTGCCACCCTCTCACCAGAGTTATAGGCCCCAGAGACTGTTCCTAGTCCATCAAATGTCGCCGTATGCTCCCCTAAATCCATCATCTCATTAGTATACCTTTCCCAAAAACAAAACAAAACACCTACCAGCAAAGTAAATACCTTCCTCTGGCATTCCACCCCTAATCGCCTCAACATCCCTCGCCGCATCCCTCATACCCACTTGAAAATTACAATAACTCCCGTACCCTGCCCACTCATCATTCCCCCACTCCGTCGCCAACCATCTTACTGGGAGACACCTTTCCACATCGTATCCCGGCAGTCGTGAATAATACGGCTCGAAAAATTTTCTTAACACCTCCTCACGAGCAACTCCTCCAAGGCCGCGAATGGAGGTGGTAATATAGGTGGAGCAGTCGCCAAAGGTGTAGAAGAGGAGTATATTGCGTTTGTAAGGTGGGGGAAGCGCGTTGAAACTTACACATTCTAAGCGCCAATTGTGCGGGTTGGTGGCTAATGGGTATGAGGGGGAAAGCCAGTGTGCGAAGCTTATTGCATTTTCGAGATTTTGGATAGCTGAGGTGTGTGGTGACTCCCAGAATGCGAAGGGGAATTCGATAAGGACCTGTGTGACTAGATTAATTCTCTGGGCTTGTCAAGGGTTGGAAAGAGCGAGTGTAACATTACCTTCTCAAGTCTTCCATAAGATATCGAATCAATGGCCTCTGATATCCGAGGAGCCAAAGGGCGAATGGAGTCCTTGTTTTCCTTCAACCAGCCAAGGGGGGTTGTGATCACAACATGGTCGAAGAATTCATTTGTGCCCTTCGAAGTGCTCACGCATACTCTTCCCTGCTCGTTTTTAATAGCTTCAACACTCGTCATGACCGTTCCGAGCCTTAATTTAGCTCTTGCTAATGGAACTTCTGCAATCTTGGCCACGATCTTCTTGTAGTTGCTTGGGATAAAATAATCATCTAGTCGTCTCAGAGTGTCCGAAGCCATAGGATATTTGGAACTCACCGCTCTCAATGCAGTCTTCAAGGAAGAAAAACTTTAGTGACTGTCTCTTGACACCATCTCCAACATACGCGCCCCACATCTCAGCCATACCCAAAACCAAGTCCCTCTCATACTCGCTCAAATTCCCCCCAACAATCATTTTCTCACATTCTTCAGTGAAAAAATCATAAAGACTAGTTGACGAATCCACATCCTCAGAATTAGTAGCGCTAAATTCTATGGCTTTCTCAAAGATACGCCAAACGCGCGAAAGCGCCTTATTTGCTTGATCTTCGTTGACGAGATTTCCCTCACTGTCGACCATGAGGGTATTCTCAACCCACTGGTGGAGAGCTGTGTCTGTTTCTTTCGCTAGTTTTATGATAGGGTTGTCGTCGCCCCTATAAGTGATTCAGTCCCTAAATATCGATAAGAGCTCCGGTTGTGGCGTACTTGTGCACCCAGTTCGCGCCACTAGCAAAATTCAGTTAGCTTTCGTGTGCGGAGTAAAGTGTGGGGTACAACTTACACATCAACATCCAAACTACCCATTTGTTCTTGTGTTATCTAAGAAATGTTAGTATCCCTCATCACTCTTGAGAAACATTGGAAACGGGCCCTGCCTCCAATCCTGTCCCGTGCCTCAATGATGGTCACATCAAACGAATTCTCGAGCAATACTGCTGCGCAACGAAGCCCCGAAATTCCAGCGCCAATGATGCATACTCGATGAGCCATGATCCGAAAGGAAGGTGTCAGAAGATAAAGTTTTGTTTATATTGAGAGTGAGTTTAATATTGAGGGGTTTTTCTGGGCTGAGTCCGAGGCTGAATGTTAAGCGCCTCTCACCTGATTTCTCGCTGAGAGCCCCTATCATATGTGGGGGTACAAATATATAAAATATGTGTAATGTACGAACCTTCTTAGAAGCGCTCAATTTAATCCTACGAGGCACTTGCTTCACGACAGATCAGATTTATTCTCGAATCACAGTATTACTGCCTAAACACACATATCGCTATTCCAATTACAGCATTTAACGGGAAATCTTGTCAAGGCTTCTAAGGGGGGAGGCCAAACAATATGTTTGCCTAAACCACATCTGGGTTCAGAAGCTGTGTACAAAGAAAGTTGGTTTTTGCAAGAGACTGTATATGCAATTAAAAGCCTAGACTAAAGAAGTCAACCAAGTTCTAAAAGTCTCTACTATAAAATATCTCGAATATAAAAAGCTAAAGAGGCATTGCTAAATAATAAAGCTTAGTTGCTAATTGTATACATATATTTGAAAACTAGGAACAAGGATGACGGCGAAATAATCCTAGTCGCAAGGGGGCTGAAATATAAACCATGCTTTGGGACACAAACAAAGGCATAAAACTAACATGAAAGATGTAATCGGGTTTGAGGGAACTGAATCAACCCCTTATACTAATTTCAATTCTTCGCTAATCAGAGACCATAGCAGTTATGCTCATGGTCAACGTCAATATTATGAAATACAAAACCAGAAGGCCATTCTATTTATCCGCCAACACCTTTGGATGCTTCCGGGCTTTGCGAATGATCTTCTTCATCCGAGGATACAACCTGGAGAGTTCACGAGCTATTTTAAATTAGCTATAAAGTATAGAGTCAAATTCATTGTGATTTTTAAAAAGAATCCATGGCCTCACTCTGTCTTCATAAGAAGCTCACAATACCCCACATTTTCCCAGTTGCGGGGTTTAATTGTAGCGCATACAAAAGGTGAAGGGCGACAAATAATTATCAGAATATATCCGGGAATGGATGGTTATCGCGTTTTGTAGTGTGATATCACAGAACTACATGTGAGTAGTCGAGGAACATTTAAGTAAGCATAAGGTTAATTGAAAGACGCTTGTATTTTCCAGCTAGGGAGTAGGAGCTTAACTATATATGAAAACTCGTGAAGATGAAAGAGTCACTGTGGATATGCTTGTTCCTAATGACACGGATGAGACTCAGAGTTTCGAAGAAGAGGATTTTAGCTAACATATTGCTATTCTTTCATAGTCGTATATTTCTACTTAACATACTACGCTCTTCCGAGCGAGTCATAATGTACAGTACATGTGTTGTTTGCTCGAAAAGCTTGAATGATAATCGAGTGAGGCAAATTTGATGAGGCAGGCCGTCATCTATACAGGGTCAACGTTGCATCACTTTAAATCTCTGAGGGATTTATGAGTATCAAAGACTCTTCGAGAATACTACTGCCTTTCGAAGAAATATTTTAACGAACAAACAAAAAGATTTCAAATCCAGACAGGTGAAGTATTTCTTAATATCTCGAGAATTTCCATTACACATTAACTGTTTTGATTTCCAACACAGAAGAAACTGAGTAATTTCCCCCTTCATCCAGTTGCTTATCAAAGAAGGAGCAATCCAACCATAAAGACCAGAAGCCCAAGTTCCTTGCTATTAGCACCAGCTTGGAGTAAAACTGCATTTCCTTGAATTGGTGTGTTTGTTGGCGCAGTAACTGTTCTAGTTGCTGAAGTTTTACTTGTTCCGTTGGTGACCACTTGTGTGCTAGTTATCGAGTTAGTCGTTTGACTCGTAATCGGTGTTGTCTTCGTCTTAGTCTCCGGTGGGATCGTGGTATTATTACTCTTCGTCTTCGTCGTTACTTGACCAACTGTGCAACTTGGGACTGATTCATCACAGGAAGTAACAGTAACAACCGTGGCAGTGGAAGTAGTTGAAAGGGTGGCATCCCACATGCCTGATGTACCAATTGTTGGTGAGGTAACCGCCGTTGAATTTGACGGCATGGAGGAAGATGATGTATAAATGGATGATGTGGTGGTCGTTGCTCCAACCTTGTTGTAAATTGACCACCAATTGCTCCCTCGTGTAGCGTTAGGATGGAAGCCACCACAGAATTGATGTGCGTCCCCAGGACACGGGAAGTCACAAGCGACATTTAAGCCGGGTTCAGGTGCGTAAGGAAAGACAGCTCCGCAATAACACGCGCTATTAATGTTAGACAACGTTTATTTCAAGATCGATTTCCTTAACAAAGCGGTTTTACCTTCGGAAAATCCCCATCCATGAGTATACGTAACTCTCACACTTAGATGCACACACCTCTCGTGTCATCCAATCAAGGTCCCCAGCCAGCACAGCATAGGCATGTGGTATGTCGTTCACTGAAAAGCACCCCCAATAAACAAAATCTCTGCTGTCTCTCGGGTCTCGTGTGACCAATTTTGCACCTGAACGACCGTAAACATTATTTGCAAGCAATGCAAGTAATGCAATTGATGCAAATCGAAGAAGTGATGTGATGTACATAGTAACTATTGTTCGGTTGAGAAACGAGTGTTTAGTTATTGATTGATTGAAGAATCACAAATTTTAGTATATGCGGGGAAGAGGAGAGCAATATATGTGTTCCTGAATTTTGCATATGCACATGATTCTCATGATGTTGATGCGCGGGTACTATTGAGAAGCTCATTGGCTGGATGAACAACGGTGCGACTCGGTCGAAGGTCAACGAAAGATCGTCATACCACTACCTGGCCACGGAAAACAGGTATACGAGTCGCCACAACGTCATGTTTCTGGAAACTACAGCCATCGTCCAACAGGTTATGGTTTTCATTTCGTTTCTTGGGTATATCTTGGTGAATATCGAAATCATCCATTTGGTCGTTTTCTGCAATGTTCACAGCAAAGCAACAATTGAAAATATGTCAGGATTCGAAGTTATTTTTAGAGGACCAAAGAAGTTGATTTGCTATTTTAAACCAGCTTTAAAGAGTTTGTAGTAATTCTGAATTGGTTGTAGTTTAGATATGCAGAGCTTTACCATGTGTTGCCGGATCCAATACTGCTATGATAATTAAAGAACAATCAATGACCATTACGCTGCTTGATTATATCCGCCGCCTGTGATATATTAGCCTACAGTTATTAAATCGCTGGAATTGACTTACCTTCTCGGCAACAGCGTAGACTGTAGCAGACAAGTGCGTCCCAGGTACAAGTGGCATAATCGACGCATCCACGACACTCAACCTTTTCACCCCATGCACTAACAAATCTGACCCAACAACACCTCCAATCTTTCTCGGCATCATTGCAGCGGTACCGCAAGGGTGAGCCGCCGATGGTAGAAGGACAGTACGAATCCATTTCTCAATATCCTCATTTGTCGCGACGCCGCCACCTGGACTCGTTTCGATAGGACCCAGACCCGCCATTGCTGATGAGCTATACACTTTTCGGGTAAGCTTGAATGCTTCAATATTAACCTTGAGATCTATTGGGTTTGTGAGAACGCCAAAGTCTATGACTGGTCTTGAAGTGTCTGTAGGGTTGATGTTTATACTTCCACGACTGAGCGGCTTCAGGTTGATATTGCCTGAATTAGATCTTCCAAGTAGGGGCACTTCGATAATCGCAGTTGTATTTGATGCGAAAGAGCTGAGAAGAATTTTTTTCTGGGCTTCAAATCCCTTGATCACCGCTGGGTCGTACTCTGAAGGAAGATACTGGGAAGCATTTTGTTGTTGTGCTTCGTCAATAAGTGACTGAAAGCTCGGGGTAACATAAGGGAGAGGTAGGAAAACTCCTGAACAACCATCCGCACCTGTTATAGGACCTAAAAGCAAAAATATTAGCATAATTCATGTTTCTTGACGAATGATTCACTAACCGGTCTTATTCTGGTGGTACTCTATCAGTGCATCAGCAAGATATGTGGCATTTGATAACATATCGCGATTGGGTAGTAGATTCTTCGTAACTATACCTGTCAGCAAAAACAGAATTTTCAAAAGGAGGATTCTAACAATTGTATCCAATACTATGAACTGAGTGATCTTGAAGGTTTTGTCCCACTCCAGGAAGGTCTAATTTGACTTCAATGCCAGCGCTCTGAAGAATTTTCTTGGGTCCAATGCCGCTTCTCTGCAATATGAGTGGTGTTTGAATTGAGCCTGCTGCCAAGATAATTTCGTGTCTCGCAGTGATAGTAGTCACGTTTTGAGGGGAGCCACTATCATCTCTTGGCTGGATCTCGACATTTTGTGCTCTCATACCTAAAGCAAAGACTACTTTGTTGGCATGATATCCCGTTATTAGATGGTAATTAGCACGTTTGATATAGGGATCATAATGCGCTGTTCTCGAATATGAACGAGTCTGCGAATCTGGCTTCAGAGACGCAGGCAACCAGAAAAGGCCATATGCTGTTCCGCTGGCGCCTTCTTGTTGAACCTCGATGCCGAAATCTTTCCACCCTCGGAACATCGCAACTACAAAATGTAAGTTAAGGTCTTCTAATTCAGCCTGCTGGAGCTCCCTCACTTGCTGTCGGCCATTGAAATGAAGGATAACTTGCATGAACAGGTCCGCTTTGTCCATATGCTGCGTTCATGTTGTAAGTAATATTGAAGTTTGTCTGCAATTCTATGGAAGGCGGTGTAAAAGTCACACTCTTTTGAACAATCATCAGCTTTTCATTTCTAGATAACTTACAAATCAGTACTTACCTTCTGAAAATAAGGTAAAATCCCTTTCCATCCCCAACCGGGGTTGCCAAGTCTCTCCCAATTATCGTAATCTTCCGCAGAGCCACGATCAAAGAACATACTATTCACAGCCGAGCCACCGCCGACTAGCGCACCTCCCCGCAAAATTGCGGTCTGATTTTTGATTCCTGGTTGAGGGATCGAAGTGTAGTTGTACATATCAGCAGGGAAGTTGGTTAGACCAATTGCAGGTGTAAGAATTTCTGGGTTGATCTCCAAGGGGCCGTACTCCACTACTAATACAGACTCTGGTTTCGTAGTAAGTTGAGTTCCGTTTTATGGGTTGGAAAGATAGGATACTTGTTCCATCTTCGGTCAAACGGTCTGCCACTGTAAGACCACTGGTTCCACCACCAACAATAACATAGTCATAACTTTCATTTAGTTGATCGGTCCGGGTCTTGATATGAGCAGCTTCTTGGACTGGATGCGCTAACCCAAGAGTCGACAGGAGGAAAATAATAGCTTTGCCAACTGCGGTAATCCTGAAGGCTGGCATTGGCAAAAACAATATAAACTAAGATACGGTGATTCACGTCGCGTGCATCAAGATGAAGCAAATTCTTGTCAACTCCAAAAGCCTGCTAGCCCTCTCTAGGTCCCATCCCTCAGCGCAATCTTCAATATATATATCACATCCACCAACCTAGTACAAGCTTTTCAAGGTCACATCATGGCTCTGTGGCGTAATCCCATAGGAACTCTCTGACCGGATAAAGCTTGTCTTATATGTCAGCGATCCAATCAAGAAGTTCAATTCATTCGCAGGTACTAACTGAGGATGAATTCGTCACCGTTGCCATATTACGCCTCAAGGACGCATCGAAACTTCAAATATTTCAATAAACGCCCCCATATTCAACGCCATCGGGACGAAAGGTTGATGCCTCATCCTACCAAAAAACAAACTTGTACACAAAACTCAAAAACATAGAATATGGTCTAGATAATATTCCGAAAATGCAACTGAATTATTATGTTTTCATTGTGGTATTTTAGGGGAAGTGCGGGGTAGTTAGTGCAGGGGCTATGGATGACTGTAGTACTTTGTAATTCATTTGACCCTTCACATATTTCTTCTTATGCGTCAGTCCTGATGACAATTGTGTTAATATTACACTTGTATAACACTGTCGAATAACGAACAAGAGAAAAGGGTTAATTTGTAGCTCAATACATATGTGGAGAAGAAATTTGGTTAAACAGTACCATAATCACATGACATAAGACTCTGTAAGAAAATAGATGAAACCATACCGAATTACAGCCTCTTCCTACCACAACGATCAAATCGATATCACCTAGGTACTTGCATGCCTCCACACGACCGGTACGAGGACAAAGCATAATTGCGCCCCTTTCCATGGTCATCCTCGAACAAATCCTCTGCAAAACGGAGACAAACGAAGGGAGAGCGAAATAGATAAAGAGGCAAGGGAAACGAATATGATCAAATTGATGAACACCAGGAAGGACACAGAGAGCATGCAATAAAATACAGAATTCCCTTGAAAATATACGCACTATTTATAAAAAATTTTGGAATCTCTAAAGGAAAGGGAACACTGGAATAACTGCTTCTAAGTCTATGGAATGTGGTTCAAAGTCCTTTTATGACTTGTCCACGACCCAAGTGATGAACAATGCCCTAGCCTAGAAGCCTCTATCAATCCCTCGTATCGTTGAGTTTTGAGCAGATAGATGCCGGGTTTGTATCTACTAATGTCTCGTTCTGTGGCGCCAAATTCCCCTTCTGTCCCCTACATGGTTGCAAAGAGCTTTTGCAATTATGCAATTCTCTTGGCGGACTCTGAAGCAGCTACTACTATATTGTTCGTTGCTAAGTATGCTGATACAAGTAGGTGATGAGAGAGGACCTTTCACAACTCACAGTGGCTTCTGCCACATTCCATTGAAGCCATTCCGAAAGCCCACTCTGAAGATACTCTAGTCCTAGCAAGATCGGTTTAAAACCAAGGTCTTCAAACCTTGATACTCCTGGTATGTTATGAGTCGAATCGAGATTGAATATCCTGGAGTAACCGGCTTTTCGATGGGCATTAAAACGCGGCCTAATGCTCACCTGTTAGCTGATAGTGACAACGAATAATGTGGCATAATGATAACACCATCCACCTCCAGATTGCTTTCTCCTCGTTGAGATTTACCTTCATCTGACAGTCTCTCCCTTTCTTTGCCGGCCTTTCATCGTGCTAAGGGATAGTTTTGAGAAGTGAATGATGTTGGTAGATTCTATCCCTCACGGGCAAGCCTTACCGGACATCCAGGCAATATCTTGAATCATGACTAGACCATTAGCAGGATGGCCTTTCGAAGTCGTACCAATAACATATGAAACATATCGAAGTTTCGAATGTTTTCTTATACGTGGTGGGGGGGGGGGGGGGATTCAGAGAATTCCACGGCCGAAGGTAGGATGTTTCTTGATCGAGCTTATGCGATAATCTCCTTACTAGTATATCTAACTCTTTAAATACCAGCTATCCCTTTTCAAGAAGCGAAGTTAAAACAAGTCTGATACGAGCGAGTCCAATTAGACTACAGCCTGGCATCCAGAAGCCTAGTACCAATTCTAGTTCTCTGACGTTAGTCATCCATAATTGTGGTGTTCGCTCACATATTCCCTTTTAGGAACCTCAAATACGTGCTAATTCGCCAATTTCGGCCGAAGTCATGGCATCTGATTTGAAAGCGAATCGGCGATGAGAAGCAGTACGTATCAATTCCTCTGCTGCTTAGAAATCGAGATGATAGGATTTCGCTTGAGGTTGTGAGCCGCGCTCATAGGCTCAATGGAACAACACCATAAACAGAATGCTGCAATGAATCTCATGCAGTCAACTCTCTGAGGTATTTATTGAAGCTTCAATTCGCCCAGGATCAAATCTATATCTGGAATAGTTTATACGGGTATTTACTTCATTCATCTATTTAAACTTCAAGCATAGGAGGATCAATAGGAAGCGTCTTCCATCTATAAACAATGGCTGAGAAAATCAAGAATTTAGTCCTTGTCGGCGTAAGTTTCATAATTTTCTCTTACCCTTCCCTTACTTACCTCCAACGAAGGGAAGTGGTAATATTGGCGCTGCCATCCTCACGGCCCTCCTTGCGACTTCACAATTCACCATCACCATCCTGACTCGCGCCTCCTCAACAGCTACCTTTCCATCTTCGCCGTCGCTCAGGATTATTAGGTCCGACTACAGCCTCTCCTCCATCATATCCGCCTTCCAAGACCAAGATGCTGTCATCTGCGCTCTAGGCCAAGCTGGCATTGGCGAAGAAATCAAATTGATTGACGCTGCGGTGGCCGCTGGAGTGAAACGATTCATTCCAGCGGAGTATGGAGTTAATACGATTAATCAAAATGTATTGCCTCTCTTTTCTGGGGCCATGGATATCAAGATGAACGTGCTCGATCATTTGAAGAATCAAGAAATAAAAGGACTCACCTGGACGGGAATCGCAACGGGGCCATTCTTTGACTGGGTGAGGTCTATTGTGTAGTGAGATGATGTGAAAGACTGATGAGGAGATAGGGTCTCTACAACAATGTTTACGGGCTCAACATTAACAGCCACACCGCAATGCTCGTCGACGGTGGAAACCGCGCTTTCTCCGTCACGACCCTATCTCAGACTGCCGCTGCGATTCTTGCCGTACTAGCCAAGCCTACTGAAACTGCCAATCAGTATATCTACGTGCACTCCTTTACTGTGTCGCAGAAACAGATCCTATCTGTACTTGAGGAGCAAGAGGGGAGGCAATGGGAGCTGCAAGAAGTGAGCAGCGAGGAGCTTACGAAAGATGGTAAGGCCTTGTTGAGTAAAGGAAATTTTACTGGTGCACTCAAATTACTACATGTATGTTTTCTTGGTGAGGGATTCGGGAGTGATTTTACAAAGGATGTTGAAGGTGGGGTAGCAAATGGGTGGCTTGGACTTCCGAAGCAGGACTTGAATGATGAGGTGAAGAAAATATATGTTGGTCAGGTTCAGTGACGGTGGACTCCAATTGTGGTGTAGGGAATTTTGGTGGGGGGTTGCCTCCAGCACATCACCAAATTACAACTTTACGGAGACACTGTAAATAATTGATAGCCAGCAATAACAAAGTATCACTTAGAAGTAGTCATCACAACTAGACTTCGCTGCAACTATCAAATTGCATTGGTGGTAAATCATAATTTGTCCATCATTACCTCAGGAAAGTTTCGGGGCAACGTGGGATAGTCAGTGGGGTAGTTTATTGGGCTCTTCCTGGGTGCTCCTGGATTAGCGAAGCGAACAAAAAGAATGCAGTGATGGCGAGACAACACTTGAAGATTTCACAAAACTCTCCATTGCTCGAAGATCAAATCCGCTCAATCTACCACTAAGAGGATCAGTAAAATCTCAAGCGATCTAGCCGTTGCTTGATTTTGTTGACAATAATGCAATTTTCCGCAAGAATTTCATTAAGCGATCAAGAAGAAAACATAACGTGATGTAGGCGAAGCGATAAGATGACGGATGGGGTGTTGTTGAAAGGGAAGCGGGGATGGGAACTTACATCAAGTGGGCCTTTGATGCTTAGAAGAATAATAAGAAAGATTGCGCGTCTGGGATAGCTCTTGGAGCCATTATGGAAGTAGCTGTTTTTAATATAAAAAAAACTCAATTAACACTCAGTAAACAGCCTGGCTGCAGTTGAATGTGCTGAAAAATTGATGCGGTATGCCGTTCATATCATTTAGGCCAACAGCATGTAAAAATGGCATGATGAACCCTTGAAGAATGAACGTGAAAGGCCCTTTCTCTACTAGATATAACAGAAATGGTAAGTTCCTCTAGGTCAAATATATCATCTCAAAAGAGTTTGGCTCAACCTAGCGAGAAGCTTTGCTAAGTGTTATGACACACCTAGCAGTCGGAGTACACAATAATTACTTTTTTCTACTTATAGCATTCAAGAGTACTTCACATCAGCTTGCAATAGTTCCATTGTTACTAGCAGAATCTCACATCATGCCGGATTCAGGATCGGGGAGAGCCTTCCGTATTCCCGCATCATGATTTCTTTTGCCAAGCTATCTTAGGAAATTAACTTACTCCTCGAAAGCGTCGCGGTGCATACCCCACGATGTTTGCTTCAATTCTTTGATCTGCAGCCACCATCAAATTCTCTTAGACAAGCAAGCATATTGTCAACAGTGAAGCAGCGCTCCGAAATCATGATAATCTTGCTTCAAGCGCTATAGGAGGCACGTCACATGACACTACCGAATTGCTCCCCTTTTCAGGAAAGGTAGCCCTTCCTACATATGGGAATAACTTCAGGCATTCACTCGGAAACTTGCTTTGTATTAGTCACCGAAACATGTCATATTATGAAGATTTTTCTCTTGCACTCTACTGATCACTATCGGCGCATCGAAATACAGCCTCGAGACCACCGGTCCCAATTTGCGATCAAAAATCCCATCTCCACAAGCCATTTTTCTCTGAAAACGCCAGTCCGAAACAGCAAACAACCCAAACCATCATGATCACGTACTAAGCTCGTTGGTAAATTGAGATAACAGGATTATGTGTAGATCTAGACAACCTCCTCATAGAAACTGTAATCGCCATCATTAGCTTCAACACCCTCATATCATCTGCTGGGGAACCAGATACTCACTCATCATGCTCTAGGTCATGAGTTAATTGACCCATCTCACCCCGCTCTTCAATCTTGAACGCATTAACTTTTTCCATGCCATAATTGTACTCATCACTCCCCTGCTTCTGATATTTAGCCTCCATCTTAGGACGCTTGCTAGGAGTTTGAAAGTTCTCGACATCCTCTTCGTAGTCGCCAGTGCTATTTGGAATTGTGCTTGCGAAAGAGTTGCCGTTGGTAGATTGAGAAGACTTGGTGGATTTAGGGGCGCGCTTGCGGGGAGTTGTATTGGTGGATTTGGAGGGGGAACCGTTGGCTTTAATGGGAGAGGTGGTAGGGCCGGGGCCTTTAGATTTATAGGCCTTGCGAAGCTTTTGGTAGTGTTGTCTATGGTACAGAAGTCAGCTTTGAATATGCAAGTGGCGCTGCGAATTTTATAATGTGTGATAGAGAAACATGAACAGGGTGAGATGATACAGGAATATTAAGGTTGAAGTTGACAGATCTAACCCATCCGCACTTTATAATCAGATCGCTCGAAGACCGTTAAGGTTTTCAATGGAGAAATAGCAGAGATTAAAAAAAATGTTATTTACTCACCGGCATCCCTCGTTGCTGAAGCTGTAGCCCTTGTCGCCCATGCGTGCCGAGACGGCGTGCCAATCGAGACCCTCCAGCTTGCCCAACTCCATGATGGCCAACAAGAGATCACGGTCGGACTCGGCGTTCCAAGTTGACTTTGTGCTTTGAGACATGTTTACAATTTGCAAAATGCTTAAGAACTATGACGTCGCAATTGAGGTGTTGTGGTTGTCGAACTGTGACGAAGTGGTGGGGAGGCTAGAAGTCGTGAAGACGAAGATGAATTGAAAATGACGCCAGATAGTGAGCCTGTATCAGGTGATCTCTTTTTCCGAACAAATTCACTCAGGAAAAGATCTGTGGCAGCTCAAGTTTGATCTTTAAGCCGCGTAACTTGATCCCATAATTCACTTTTAGAGATATAACACCTGAAAGAGGAGGTTCCTTGACCTTCTTTTGCCTGCCTTTGCTTTAAGACTAAGTATTTATCTTTAAGGCAGCATACTCCAGGGGAATCCCATGAGAGAAGAAAGAACAGAGCACCTGATACGAGGCAGCGTTCAAGTGATGTTGCGGTTCTCACGGATGTGATGATTCTTTCTGCGCCACCGGACTTTCCATCGAAAAGCACACGAAATTTAATATAGACTCCCCAACAGAAATACTTGTGAACACAGCCCGCCGATTACCCGTTTTCCCGTGAACTTTTATTTCTTGGAACTCTGTTCAAGCCTGACTATTTGAATTGGCTGTTCAGGAGACGCAAGACAAAGTCTAAGCGATGGGCCTGTTGCCACCTAGCAACAACCTATCAATACTCCAACCAAGAGACCGAAGCGCAGCGTGGTACAATTGTTGAGTCACAATCCAGCCCCGTTATGCATAAATCCGTCGCATTTATTGCAAGATCCATCGCTGCTTTGTCCTGGTTCCAGACGAAGAGTTCCTTTTCCCCCACTGTTACACAAATCCCCAGCCACCCGAATTTTTTTATAGGCTGCTCAACGTACCTTGCATAGAGTCATCGGGAGCTGGCCAGCAGCCATGACCGAACTGAATTGAACCAGCATCGCGGGAATTCCCAGCTTTCCACTAACTCCCTGACTTCAACGCAATCGCAACACGCTGAATGGTTCGCGTGGTACGCTGAAGCTCCTCCCCGCTCTCGCTATCGACAGCCCCTGCGGCTACCCTGCTAGTAGCTCTTTCAGCATGCAAGCACTTAACGCGCTACGCGTCCAACAACGACATCGAATGAAGCCGAAGCCACTCACCGATCAACTGTCGCAAACACTGCGTTGCCCTGATCAACGGAAGGCAAGATAACATAATGACAGCCTCATATCCACCCATTCAGGCAACAACATGACGAAGTCGTGCCATGTCTCTTACTGGTACCTCCATCGCGTCCAGGTCCAAGCAGAGGGAGAAGGCAAAGGGCAGCGAGCCTCCTCTTCGCCCCAAACCTGCATGACTCCTCTCATCACCATGCAGACCGCATCTAAGCCAAACCTTCCCCCCAGCCAGCAGGAGAAAGGGAAACGTAGCTCAAGAAGCCTCCTTGCAGGTAAAAGAAACCTTTGTGACGGGCTTAGAGAAGACCTTGTGGTGATCTCACCCTTTTCTCTTAATTATGCACGCAACCCCAGCCATTCTCAAAGCAAGTGCCGTGATATAGATGAGATATTTCTACTTGCCTCTCCTCACTGTTTCGCACACCTGTTTCTCACCTACTGCACACCGCTGATTCGAGCTCTCCCTTCTTCCGTGCCAAGCGGAGTTTCTGATCAAGCCAGATCAAGCCAGATTTGGTTGTTGGTTCCAGTCCTGCTCATTATCATAGTATCAGCTGACCTCAATACCTCGGTGGACCACTCTTTCCAACATTAGTACTTCCTATTCGCTCATCATAGTTTCGCATCACTCTTGAATCTTCTGGGGTAATACCATAAAACTGACAACTTTTCCACTCGGGAGTATCAGCGCAAATATTCAAGCTGGCGAGTTTAAGGAAAACTCATAATATGGCGAATGACAATGCCATCACGCAGCTCTTATATGCAATTCTTAGTCAGAAATGTCTAAAAGATGTAAGTCTAACCTGCCGCGCCAGTTCTCTAGGCTCGGCAAGCGATCTCAGATAACTAATGAGAATATCTCCAGATTGATTGGAATCAGGTGGCGCGCCATCCTGTCCATACCCAGGAAATCACAAATGGACATGCAGCACGAATGCGATACTCGCGCTTCAAAAAGCAAATGGATGGGACAAAAGATATCGTGCGCAAACAGAAGAATCCAGCATCACCTCGAAAGAATAGAGTAGAGAAAAAGCAAACTACGAAGAAGGAAAAGGTCAAGAAGGACCGCGAGAATGATGATGCAGAAACATTCAAACAAGAACGAGAAGATACTGTTGAGTCTGAACCTGGGACTGGCTTGGAGAGAAGTATGGTGGTAAAGAGTGAGCCAAGCGAGCACGAAAGCCGTGCTACGCCAAGCCCATACACTCCCCTCTCACAAACACATCCGCATTCGCATAATTCGACCCCGAGCCCCAGTCAAAGTCAGCAGAGCTTTGGTCCTCTTGGTGCAGGTATGGGAGATATGGACGACATGATGCATAGCTTTGGTGTGCCTTCTCTGGGTGATGGAGGTGGTGGAATATATACATCCATGATGAGCGACGGGTTTGAGCCTAGCATGGGTATGGGTATGCAGATGGCAATGACTGATCCCTTCGAAAATCTTTGGCACCAAGAGACGCAAGAACAACATGCTGAGCATGCGGAGAGACACGATCGGACAGGTAATTTTGAAGAAGGCTATGTGAATGTCAAGACGGAGCCTAGGTGGGAGGAAGCATATAGACATACATGAGGCCCGCTTCTGTGGTGTATGTCGGCGTTTTGGTGAAGAAACATGGGACAAATACGTAGCTTCAAATCAATATTCCATTCTGATATACCAGTGTATTTATTTCAGTGAAATAGGGATTCCTTGTGGTCTTATCGCACACATCTTTCCTGCTTAACTTTGATATTGGACGAGAGTATTGATATTCGAAATTTAATTTCCTCACGTTAGTGACCTGATGAATTTGCAGATTTAAGTTGAGGTTACCAGGACATCAGGAGAGGAAGGGAGGCGTGTGTTGCAGATGTACGAAGTACGACTGTTGCGAAAGGAAAAATGCAATGGAGCTCGACATCTGGATCGCTGATTTGGGTAGGAGCACCCCGTGACTTTGATGATGGACCACCAATCCTAAGAGTAAATATCCCCATAATTAATTTCAGGAGATCGAAATCATTTACAAGATATTTCTTTCTGACCCTCACGCTAATTAGAAACTTAATGATTACTGCGTTGCTTAAAATCGCCATCTCTTGGAGTAATTGGGTCACGTGATACATACTTATTAGTCCTTGAAGGATTGACAGTAAGCTTTCATGATCGCATTGAAAGCAATAGTACAACTTTCATTCAACATTTTGACTCAAAAACCTCAAAGTTACCCTTCTAAAGTTTTCGTTAACTCTTCTAGAGGGTATTGCGGAGGAGCTGCGACAAGGTTAGGTATAAGTTTTCACTTCAACAGACGCTACCACTGTACAGAAATAAGATAGAGATCAGTAGTGTTGGGTCTCTCGATTCTTTCAAAGTTACCATATTAATTCTCGGAGTGTTTTAGTATTACTTATTAAAGCTGTGACATAGTGTGAAACAGACAAAAGTAGTATGATGTTTCGTCACACTTGGACAAACCTTGAACTTGTAAATCGACAAAGTACACGAATTATGAGAAATAAATATACAGTGCCCTAAATACTAGGCCTCGCTAATTGAAAGATTCAATTAACTTCAGATTTTTTTCAATTCCTCGTTTGTTGAAGGAGGCTCCTTCGTTCGACGACTCGCAAAGTAACAGAGAAGCTCGAATAACTGCACCCTAAATGCTCCAAGACCCTTTAACTATCAAATTAAGTTTCCTCTGTATTTTAAATTAGTCTCCTATGCTTCATCGCAATCGAAGACCCATTTCTAGCTCTAAGGAGAGGAAAGTGACTTGCAACATGGTCTTTCATCAAAAAGCTACAAAGAACTTTCCTTCCTCTTGCCCAGTTGCACATCATATTGCCAACCAATTATATCGAAAAGATCGCACGAAATCCCTTTCTGCTAACAACTAGTGGCTCTAGGATGGCCAATATCAAATATAAACATGAACTATCGATTACTATTGCCCTTTAAAAAAGTTTTTGGCACTTCCATCAACAGTTGTTCCCTTCTCCTATCATCCTGGCACTCTTTCGATGTCAAGGAATAGCAGCGATTCAATTGCGGTCATATTTCTCAAGGATCTTGTCGTTTCTACATCGTCTCTTTGACAAACACCTCCAGCCTCTCATTCAGGAGTGGTTACCGTACCCAACCCTGTTTCTTTGCAGCTATAAGTTTGTAGTCTCCTTTCAATATCTTCGTAACGTTATCTCTTGAATTCGTTACTTAATTGGAAATAACAGGGCCATATGATACTACCCAGAACCAATTTTGCTTCCCAAATCTCTTCTTCATGAATTTCCAGGTGCCTGCGTTTTAAAGGCGAACAGTGCGACGTCACTGAGACCAGTATTTGCCTCCTAGATCTTCCCCCTTCTTACTAATATATCCGCATCATGAATTCACTCTTGGCAGAAGAAGCCACTAACTACTCAACAACCTCGATAATAGGTTAATAGCAAAAATAGCATTCCTCTACTTCCGCCTTTCATGACCCTTATCCGTTTTATAAACGCTCTTTCAACAGAACAAGCCCGTGTCCCACCACCGAACTCAATAGGCCTCCCAAAAGTTATCTCGGTACTCCTAAAACGGTCACCTTAGTTACTAGCAGATAAATTAGCAAGGATCTAGGTTCTGTTAGTGCTAGTATATATTCGTAGATGTTAGGTGTTGCATAATCCTAGTAGCTCGTGGAAGCGTAGCAGAAGTGGAGAATGTCTTTGGTTTGCAGAGACGGTGCTTCCACATCGCCGGCAATACTGACTGCTACTACTAATAAAAGAAAGGCTATCTATAACTCTGTCATCTCTGTCACTCTATCACCAAGAAGTCGGGGGTCAGAGGTAGAGAATTTCGATGAAAAATGGCAGGGGCGGAATATCAAGGTGGTGGTATACTTTCTTTCCGTCTTAGTTATATTCTCAGGATCTCAAAAATCCTATTCTTAACATCTTAGAGGTCCCTTGATTTCAAAACGGGACTCAAGTCTTGAAAGGCCGTAAAATCGCATCCTGCGCCCTCCCCATTCGATTCCCCTAGCCAGCGATGCATAAGAGGAAACTTTAAACCGTTATCTCACTACAACACATGATGTATCCAATATGGAATAATTATTGTTGAGAAGGTTCAACTTGTGAAATCTGAGTTACCCCACTTACTTACCCCACCATCACCCTTCTTCCAGGCAATCTTGACTAGCTGATGTAGTTTGCTGCAACCCTTCACCAGCAAAACTACCCCTCACCCTTTCATGGTCGCAAAGTTTAATCAAATCTGTAATTGCATGAAAGTGGAATGAAATTTATACCTGGGTTCTGTTGTTTTTCTAGGTCAAGGTGGCTAAGGTCACTTGTCCACCTTCTCCTTAGCAACTCCGTGTTTACTCAGAGGCACCATCCTGGGAGTCAAACACCAAAATAAAAACTATATATACATGTTATAGGGTGAGAGTGGTGCCTTGGTTTACAAAGTAATAGAACGAGAAAACCTGCTACATCTGGGTCAACATGTACCGAACACCATATAACATAACCTTCACTTATAAGTTTAAAAAGAGAACCCGGTCACATACGACAATGGAACCCATTCCCCAAGATTTTCTAATAGCTGTTGAGCGTAGAGATAGGTCGTTATAATTGGTTCTCCGTCATGAACTGGGGGCCTGTTACATGCGGTAACTATTCTCGGTCGTGGAGGGTCTCCTATACCCGGCTTAGATGGACCTTGCTCTTTTTAAATGCTAAGTCAAACTTACTGTAATCTAAGTTGAGTCAAATACTGTAGCTTGCACATAGAGCCACAAAATCACTTCAATTTCTCCCATCAGCACCATCCTCTAAAACACGATGCTAGATAACTGCAAATAATTTGACTTTCAATCGTACCAAGGGCTATTATTTTCTTCGTTGAATACTTGTACTCCTAATTTGAAATGAACGTAACTACCAAGGACATATAAATTTACTTCCTGGCCATGTTTCCCTATCCATACAGCCTAACATCCCATATTCAAAAGCTTGCCTGTCAACCATTACCTAGGTAATCAATGGTACTCATCATTTTCCTCGTGCCTTATTTCTAGTAACAATTATCAGCATACCCAACGCCTGAGCGAAATTCCATAACACATAAAACGGCATCCCAACTACGCAACTCGTTGCCCCGGTGTGTAAACGCCTTTCCTAGTAACCACTTTTTTTGGATTCTACATGGCACTCACATACTTGTTATTCAGTAACACCTATTTTGTGTTAATTCTACTCATAGACCCACCAAATACATAGCTTTTGCCCCCACCCCGTACATCACCACACGCTTTCCTCCGAAGAGGTGGCTCTTACCGATGTCGCCTCGGAATCCCTTCATCAGAAACACTCTCCCCAGTCTCAAGGCTACTACGACTACTAATACTCTAGAACTACCCTAACTTTCCATGAGATTTGTTCTCCAGGGGAGACAACCGTGAAATTATTCAAATCAACAGATGGACAGACTTGTCTTGCTGGGTGAAAAGTTTATTGTTGCAAAATGGAAGAAGTTTTCTTTGATGGAACCAAACACCGAGAAGTAATATGAGAGGGAGGGGGGTTTTGCTTTTATGAACCTACTAGAGGGCGGATATATTGCCATGAGGGTGTTGGGGATTTGTGCCTAGGGCGAGGATTATGAAAGCGGGGGCGAAATAAGAGCATATTCTAATATCAAGTGAGAAGCTGCGAGCCGTTTAAACCGGAGGATCGTGATTAGCCCAACAGAAACTTGACGCGGATACACACCTCCTCCCCACTCCCAACATGCCACATCAACTTTTGTGGAAAGATTGAATGCCAGCAGAAAAGTGACGACTTGCTTCGTTAGCAGGACGAGTCTTTTTTTCTCAAAAAGAACACACTCTACCGCATTCCATCTTCATATAACCATCGATGATCAGCGTCTGTAAGAGATGTTGCTTTTAATTTGTCTCGTATCTCTAGAGAAATTTGACGCGGCGCGTGATCATATATTCTCATTCCACTATTCATATCACTTTTTGTTCTACGTCGAACAAGCTTTGTTGGCAAGATGCTAATTTTATTTTTTTCGCTGCCGTGCTCTCACGTCAATATTGTGGCTCTAATTGACTCTACCATAAGTGCCTGGAATGATATAATTATCCATGATCTTTTAAATACCACAACAACGAAGATACTCTGTGAACCACTCGATTTTTCTTCTCGATCGGATCGTTTTCTTTTCACAAGTGTTGAGGAGCTTGGTAGCTTCTAGGAAACATGAACTAGGAGGAAAGGAGGCATGCTGCTGTGGAACTACATTGGCCTAAAGTAGATCCGGAAGCTATTGGAGTAGAACCATTATAATTGCTCCAGTTGTTTTGGCTCTGCAATTTATTGCAGAGCGATGATTGGTTTATGCGTAAAATAGAAAGGGAGTAAACAAAGCATGAGCTTGATGCTGATGTTTAGATTCAACTTTTAGAATGACAAGACCTTTGGACTCTTTTCATAGGTAATTTCCTACACACCGCTATACAAGTGTAAAGAAGGAAGACGAGCTTCCACTTTGAATTAAACAGACGATCTTGACAGCTTCTTTACTTAAATACTTCTGGTACAGTTCCTCATCGCAACAATAAGTTAGCACGTCAGTTACTAGACCTTTGACAACGATTTATCCTCGAAGCTACTCGGTTTATATTACTAAACAGAATACCAAGGGTAGAGTGATCTTGGTGCATCTCTGTAGATCGTTGGATAGCCGGTGAAAGAAAATCGCAAAAGCCACAGGTTCATCTTCGAGCCACATCTCCTTGGTTATTGCCTCACTGAATTCTTACTGAAAAAAAAAGTTTTCTTGAAGAAATAACAAAGTATATCCTCGTGCCGAGTCAACAATTGGCCTAACCCCAATGTAGATCCTGACCCATGTTCCTGCATGTGATCAGAAATACTACCTACTCGTTGACGCGCTTTGAAGGTGAAAAAATCTTCTCCTTGCGATTCCCCAAGAAACCTTTTATTTGCAGTGATAGAATCTTCAGAGTGACAGGATTTTTCTCCTGCTAAAACACAGCTCTTGGCGAAAGCTATTACTAGTGTAACTACTACAGCACGTGATTACCTCGTCCGACCAAATTGAGAAGGCCCTGCACTTAAATCCGACGGAATCCTACTTATTGGCCATAGTCAAATGACGAAACTCTATAATAAGAATAGAGAAACGTAGCTAAAAATGAAATGCTATCTCAGAGCTGAAATAAGTGCGTGGAAGCTTATATCAATTAATGGATGAAGTATAATGAAAACAGGATGTCCCTTCTCAATACCATCAGATTTCCCAGCAAATATAGTCCACACTATGAGGGAACTGCTTGCAGGAAGACTTTTAAGAGATGAGCTAGTTTTAGAGTACGATAGGCTTTAACAACCACGAAGCAATGAATCGAATGGTTCACATTTGTTCTGTTAAGTGTTGAGAACAACTTTCAAGGTAACTTAGCGTGCTGATAGCAACATCAACACTAAAAAATTACGCAAAACAGCTTATCACATCTCTCTCAAACGTGCTCATAAGGCTAACGATAGCGCGAAGAAGCCTTCGAGAAGATTCAGCCGGGTGCAGCTTCGCGGAGAATGCCAGCCAATTGAAGGGGCCGTCGATGTCAGCGGCTCAGAACTTCAGATGAAAATACCCATGTCTACAATCCTTTCGGCGGTTACTAGGAGATCGTTGAGTGTCCTAGATCCACCACACTGATGGCACTATTTTCAATTCGAAATTGAGAATCTCTCTGCCACAGGGGAAAGACGCGCGCAAATTCGGTTTCTTCTCTTTGCTACGCGGGACTCCCCACCTACATTTCTCCCGTCCAAATTTCCCCCGTTCCCCACGCAATTACCATCAAACAGGCTTCCAACAGATATTACTTTTCCTAACATTACAAGGCACTTGCCTATCAGCGGTTTCGCTCCCCGAACTATTGTCCGAAGCTTAAGACAAGTTTCAGAACCGGCAGTGCCAATGCCTGAACCCCTATCTCAAACACTCTCATCCTTCTGTTCTTGGCAAGACAACACCACCAATACCGAGCGCCACTTTTTAAGACACCGGCGCTGGGACTAACACACAGAAACAAAATCAAAGACAAGTAGGGTGGCCACTCGGCCCGAACCTTATTTTCACAACTTTGATGTCGCCACGAAATACAAAAATGAAGGGAAGGAAGGTTGGGAAAAAGGATGTTGTCCAAACAATTTGTTAAATTAATTATCTATCTACTCCACCACTCCTGCTCCCTGCGTCATCATCCAATCCACGCTCAAAAACTTAGATCCAGAACCATTATATATAAAAATTACTCCTTAACATGTCTCTTAATGTTATATGTACCTGTTTGTGCGCAAGTGCAACCAATCTATACCGACCTTTCCGCCCATGAATTAAGGAAATTATTCTCCGATCCACTTCGTGGAGGGAGTGGGCGGTTATACGAGACCAAGGAGGAAAGGCAGCAGAGCGTGGCAGCCAATCTGGTTAGCGAGTGGGACGATGGCAGTGAAATCAGTGATAGTGTAGCCACGAGGTGCGAAAGCGCCCAAGTAGATCATACCCCCAGTGATAGGAAGTATGACAAGATACATGAATTTGAAGTCGCGGAAAATCTTATCCAATCCAATTCGGAATCCGGAAGCCTCGAGTTCCTTGGCAGTAGCAGTCCACTCCATCTTAATGCTAAAGAAATGACAGAAGATAGCAGTCGAAAGGTGGAGCGAGATACCACCGAAGAAAAGAACGAACATGGGTGTCCACTTTATGGTTTCGATGACGGACCAGAAAAAGACTTTTTGGCCTAGTCTGTGACGTAACATGGCGAAGGCGAGGGGTGAGAGGATATTGAAGATTACGGCCATCCCGACAAAGATTTTCCAAGATGTGAGATAGAATTGGTCGAGAGAGTCGTTGAACCAGCCCACCATGATGTAGTTAGCGAGTGTGAGGGGAATGGCAGATGCAATGGCGTAGTCTAAGAACCGTTAGAGAGTAAGAGAGGATTAAAGGTGGGAATGCTCACAAGTTCCGATGTAAGCAAGAATAACCATCTTTGAGGTTACCTTGATGTTGCTTCCCAAGAATCGCCAGAACAAAGGAGTGAAAGGACCCTTGTACCACTTGTACAAAGGGTTGAATACCAATTCGTTGCAACCGTAAGCATATCTAGTTTTCATTAGCGCAGGACGAAGAATGCCAGAAGGGGTTGGGCTTACTTCTCCCATCGCGCAAGTTCATCATAGACGGTCAAAGACACACCCTCCTTGAAGCCTCCATTGTGGTAAGTAGCCAGTCGCACAATGAAGTTATTCATTTGAAGTCGGAGTGACATATCGAAATCCTCAGAAACATGATCTACAAACAGTGTAAGTATAATTCATTGGATCGGAGATGGGAGACAAACCATCAGACCAGAACTTTGTTTTTCCATCCTCTTGATATGAGACAGCCTGGATAGCCTTCCATCGCAGAAATGCGTTGTGACCAACGAATGGAGCCACATCACCATTACCGACAGCAAACTGAATAGACATGTAAATAAGGTTGGTAAAGTATGTGACTAGAAAATTTAGCATGCATACTCTACGTGACACCTGGGACAACATACTTCCGTTCTCGAAAACATTGTGTGCGACCTGCATGACACCGGACGCATGCTGCAAGATCGCAACTTCAGGACTCTCATGCATCTCCAAAGCGCCAAGGAGCAAGCAGTCTTCAGGCTAAGGGTTTGTCAGTTTCCGGTAGTCTGGTTAGGGATGAAATACTGACCACTCGGGTGTCGGAATCGATAATCAAAATGATCTCGCCAATTCGCACGTTACCACCAGCCAATGTTCGTCCTTCATCTTGCTCGACACACGTATCTAAAGCTCGTTTATAGAAAATGTTCTCCTCCTCAATTGTGATATCTCCATCGTCGCGACCAGTTTCGGTGCAGAAATCAGCAATTAACTTCAGAAGCTCATCCTCTACGCGAATTGAAAAGTCCAGGCAGTAATTCATGTTAGAAGCCTTCTTGAATTGTCCGGCACGGAGGAAACCATTTGGGTTGTCGACAACCTTTTTGCCTTGATACCACTTTTTCTTGGAATGAGTGTGTTTTGGTCGGGAGCAATATCCGATATTGTTGAGCTCATAATACATTCGACGGGCACTAAGACGTTAGAATTACGCGCTCAGATTGAATAAATTAGAACTTACTCGGCAAGCTCAGCATCCACAACTTGCATACCATCTTCGTTCACGTAGATTGATGCAGTTCCGCCTTGCGCCTCGTAGTATTTGATGGCTTTGAGAAGACTTTCCACAGTAGGCATGATAACACTGTTTCCCTGTCAGCTGATATTTAAAGCACATTTTGCACCATGCTGCTTACCCCTTCAAACCTTCCTTGTAAACTGGCATTTGAATTGTGATGTGAGGCAATTCAAGATCCGGATATCTACCGCGCTTTGGTGGTTTGGCTGTACAAAATTAGAGGCATTCCTATCCATAGAAAATGAATTTGGCTTACCAGAAAAGAATCGTGAATTTGAACGAACGTAAGTTAATGGACCAAATAATTGAAACAAACTACCCGCAATGACAACCATGAAAAACTAGAAGCTGTTAGTCCATCTCCATTCCCTCATGAAGCCATTACACTTACCAATGAGAAGCATGCAAAGACGGGAATTGTGGCGACCTAGAGAAGTCAGCAAAGCTACCAAAAAACAAAGTCAGCTATCTAATTCTTACCAACGCGAATCTAATCATCCCCTTATCCCATTGATATTCCGTAATAAGCTATCAACAATTAGCCACTGATCAAATGCCAATTGGATGACTTTAAGCATACTCTAGCAACACACAACATCTCGACGAATACAACTAATGTCATCGCAACCCCCACAACACAAGCGTGAAGTAACAGAAATGGTCTGGGAGGCGGGGTAGCTGATTCCACGTCTGGATTGAAGTGATCTTCTTTGTTTTCTTCCTTCTCAATTGCTGCGTGAACAATGTTCATTTTCTCATTATACTCAGGATTTGATTCCATGACCGAAGGAGTTTGAGCGACTGGCGGTGTCAACGACATATATGGAGAACCACCAGTCATGGTTCCAATATGTGAGCCCCAAATCTGTTCAATTATTAGCTGATGGCAATTAGGGTGGCGCAATTCTCAATCTACCAATCCAACCAAGATGCCCTCCACGTCGGTTCCATGTGTCAATATTCCTTCCACGGAGTCGTTCCATACAAGCACCACTCTTTCTTCTCTAAGTATACACATGTATGATCTCCTCGATACTTGTGTATTCCCAGATACGATCTCGGCAAGGTTTTGAGCAATGGCGATTTTGATACCCCGCGGTTGTACTTGAATCTCATTTTGGAAAGGACTTATTTGATCGAGTAAGGCGGATGTTATTTCAGACGACATTGTGAAAGCAACCTTGCAACCAAGTGATTGAAAAGCTGCAGAGATATCTGGGGTGGGGTTCGAGGGCTCAGCAAGATAGGTTCCATCTGGCAAACGAAGGGCGACACCGACCCAAGAGTCGGCATCCATCTCTAACTCATCATCGTGGGCGTTGAGCCATTTCGCCGACACACATCGTCGATGGAGATACTTGACGACCTAGAGTTGAATCGCCGTCAGTACTGTTGAAGCCAAGGATCACCATGTGTATTCAAGAAAGAACATACCAAAGCATAACGGTCCCGACTGCTGGTAGAGTTTGTGCTCAGTATACTCTCTGGCCGGTCCATCATTGGGGGTCTAACGGGGACCAGACTGGTCGGGCGAGAATCAGTGGGGGTAGACATGATTCCAACAATTGACCAAGTAAAGAACTATGATCTGTATATCAATGATTGTTGGATATGTTACTCGAAGTGAGAGCCTCAAGAACGAAATGAGGATAAAGAAAGAAACAAAACTCTCATCCTGCGGCACTCGACAGTCTTGGGCTTGCCAGCACAGAGATGAAACGCGATTGAGGTCTGCCGTCGGCGTCAATACTTCAGTCTGGATGAGGCTCCTGGCTCACTCTCACCTCAGCTGAACGATAAAGCGGGACAAGTGAATAGTCCGAGGCAGTCCAAACGCGCTCCCGCTTCCGTAAAGGTAAAAGAAATTCGAGACCTGCCTTTGGGGGTCCACGCAAAATCCGTTGGTGGCTGATGGATACAAACGCTTCCCGGCTAGCACTTTGCAGAAACGGACGAGGGTTGCAACGACACTTGACGCCAGGACCTGCAGCAGGGTATGAAGCATGCCAACTCAGACGCAGAGTGTGGTAACTGGAAGCAGCACATCATCTTGGCCCAACGCGCAAAGACCAGAATAGCATCAATACGGAGCATCCTGAGCAGGCAATAGCCTTATCTCTGGGACCAAAGCAGAAATTGCAGAGCAATGAAGGCCCTTTTCGTCACCATGGCGCTAGCCACTAGACCTGAAAGATGCCACATGGAATTGAAGGGCTTCACCGCAGATTTGAATTCCTGCGGCTCCGTGGTCACCGCAGGGACAGATCACCATCGTCCAGTGCCTGAACGCCCATATCTCTGTATTCGTAGTTAGCTAGATTCTGCGGGATAAATGCAATTGGACGTTGTACAACGTCCGAAGCAGCATCACAACATTACAATCTAGGAAGAGTAATCTCATGGAAATGGCGTGTGGCAATCCTGGTGGAGCAGTGAGTCTCTGCATCTGCACTGCATGGGAGCAGGCATGTCGAGGCATGCTTAGCATGGGCCATTTGACAATCGGACAGGGTGTAAATTGACCAGGAGGTCGGCACGCCCTAGGTATGCAACGAAGGTAACCGTGACGTCCGATGTTGTGCACAATTATATGAGCAAGCGGGAGGTTTTTTCGGTTGAAGTTGTAATTCTCCTGCCAAGAATCCTACTTGTCTTCGCGCTTACTACATGAGTCGTGCTCAGTAAGTGGCTAATCACGTGGTCGTTTACTGTCAAAGCTCTAGGTTCTTACTAGAGAAACTACGGAGCAAAACACCACATTTCAACGTCGGTCCATGGGGAAGACCGCAAGCTCTGCCTTATTTGCATAACAAAACTAGTTGTTTTCTTCTCTAAACCCTATCGTAAACTTCTCAGACCGCCAAGTGGTGATCTGCGTATCATCTCACTCGTTCTCTCCGTTATCTTTACGCTAGAACCATCTTTGCTGTTGAAACAGGAGGAAGCTCGTATTTGCGCGCCGGCCGACATGGCAACGTCCCCCAGCAACATGAGATGTGGTTGCGAAGCCATCTCGATATCGGGACCACCGCTAGCCGCCTGTCCTTCCGAATAGCTCGCTTCCAACTTTTCTCCCATGCCGCAACCATCGAAAATAATATGTTTAGGCATGGGCGACGCTAAGAAAACGATGAGCGACAGGGGAGCCTCCCCCTTTCGTCCCGAAGACAAGGCGGATAATGCACCTACAAGGGCCCTTGCAGGTTCATTGCTTTCTCCCCTGCAACGATTTTCAAAATATTGTTCAGCTAGATCTGAGAATCTGGGATACCTTCACAATCCCATGTGATAGGTAGCTTCGCAATCGAGCCGTGTATCATAGATTGTGGTCTAAGTCAAAGGTTTCTTCATTGTTCTGAAGATTTACAGAAGAGAGAGCTTGTGTCCGAACTTTACACCTCGCGGACGCTCCTTCTCTTCGACAGATCAGTCACTCTTTTCGGTGGATCAACTCGCGATGTCACTTTACAGCAGCTCGTTGCTTGTAGCGGAGACCCCTCCTCACCGATTTTCCAGGAGCGGCGCAGATACTCCAAATTCAGGTATGCGGATGTCCAAGTATATTTCAATAAAGAACATCTCTGATGATACTTCAGGACCAACTGGTCCAGCACAGCGTCGTTTTAAAAGTGCGAGGTTAATCGGAGAGTAAGTTTGAAAATCACTGTTCGCTATCACGATGTCTAACCAAAACCTAAAGATATGAAAAGCCATGGATAGAAGAGTGGAAGCAAGGTCCGGCTGGAAAGAAGAAGCCGAAGATTTCAGGAAATGCTTGGGATCGAATCATTTTCTGGGGTTCGATTGTGTTGGGATTTGCTCTAGGAGGCTTGATGTGCTACTTGGCCTTCTCATCGGTTTCTAATTTCGATGTATGTCTTCTTCCTGCCCTAAAAACCAAATGCTTACCGGCTACTCAGTATTGTCTAATTCTTGAAGACCATTTTGCCAACATCAACCCAGATGTGTGGGGGTACGAAATTCAGCGAGGCGGTTTTGGGTATGTTTCGCCTTCCATTGCATCTTGAATTTTGTGTGACGAACATCAATTGATACCTGATTGTGTAGTACTGGCTCTTTTGAATGGACTACAAATGATCCAAAGAACGCTTACACAGATGCTGATGGATTGCACATTGTGCCCACTGTTACTACCGAGACAACCGACATCACACCAGCACAGATGCTGGATGGATACACCCTAAACTTGACGACTGCCGGAACTTGTACTTCAACCGACCCCCTCACTTCTTGTTCCATCTACAGCAACAAGACATCTGGAGATATTATCAATCCCGTTCGCAGTGCTAGATTATCCACCAAGGGAAAGAAAACCCTGAAGTATGGCCGCGTTGAGGTTGTTGCAAAGATGCCAAAAGGAGACTGGCTTTGGCCTGCAGTTTGGTATGCAAGACAATTTAACTGCATATATGGTGGCTGACTTTGTTAGGATGATGCCTCAATCTGACGTTTACGGTCCATGGCCGCAAAGCGGAGAGATCGACATTGTCGAGAGCAAAGGCAACGACGGAGCACATTACCCTGATGGTCGTGACAGCGTTATATCTGCTCTGGTAAGTCATCCGGCGTTTTTCTCTGCATGCCTAGCTGACATCATCAACAGCATTGGGGACCTTTACCACAGGTAGATGCATTTTACAAGACCAGTGGAAAGCACACCGTTCGCCGGACCGATTACACCGAGCAGTACAATACTTACGGTCTCGAATGGAGTGAGAAATACATCTTCACATATCTCAACAGCCGTCTTCTTGTGAGTCAGATATTTCTTGTGTCCTTCCTATTCAGAAGAATTCCCGGCTGACATGCATTTTCCCAACTTCAGCAAGTTTTCTTCCTTACATTCAATAGCAATGGCCACAAGAATATGTGGCAGCGCGGGGGATTTAGTCAAGACATTGTGAACAATAGTGCGCTGCATGATCCATGGAGTCAAACGGGTAGAGCCAACACTCCATTTGACGAAAACTTCTACCTGATCCTCAACGTGGCAGTCGGTGGGACCAACGGCTATTTCCCGTAAGTAAATAAAGTTTCCCTGATATATTACAATATGTAACTAACATATGCTTAGGGATAAGGTTGGCAATAAGCCTTGGGGCGATCAGAGTTTGACTGCTCCATTGGAGTTCTGGAATGCTGAAAATCAATGGAGGCCCACTTGGGGAGAACCCGCTGACCGCGGTTTAACAATCAAGAGTGTCAAGATGTGGAGTCAAGGTGGTTGCGGTTCGTCCACTTAAATTAAGCTTAGGTTTTGGAGTTGCAACTTTATGCAGCTGGGATAAGATGGGATCCGCCCAGAGTTATGGAGTTAGTGTTCATATAATTTCTCTTTCTCTCAACAATCGTCGGACATAATAATTGGAGGGATTTCTACTAGATGGGGTTTGGCGCACCGAGCGGGGCGATATTAAATGCGTCACAATGCAGGCTTTAGAAGCCACCGATAACGAATTGTATAACGTTAGTTCTTTTCTGGTCCATTCAGCTCTCACCAAAACACCAAAAGTCTAATGCGATTCGTATTGGCGCACCTCCCGCATGGAACATGGATGTGAATTTACTTACGCCGCGTATTCACATGGGCGCCACACCCGAAACGGTCGGGCCGTGAGGAGACGGTGAGCTCTCCGCCTGGCAATTCTGTTGGCGGGTGGTTGTTGTTACACATTGTCTAAGATCGTAGTGTTGTGTCGGAAGTATTCGTGCGCTTGAGCGCACGGGAGGCTCTAACGTTGAGGAAAAGGAAATAGAAAAGAGGAGGAGATTCGCGTCCTGGCACGGCACAATATTGACTCAAATTTTGGCTACTGAAACACTTTTCTAGCGGTTCCTGGCCGCACTGACACGCCAAAAACGCCTCCAACTGAATGAGGTGAACGCTGTGGGGACGTGGGGGATTCTTGGCTAGCTGATGGTGGCCGTTTGCTGTCTTGTCCGGGCTCTGAGCTACCCCGGTTGATCGGGCCGTGTGCTGTGACAGCGTTTCGCTCTGGCAACATCAAGCAACCAATTTGTTTTTCTAGGCTTCTGCCTTACTGCCAACTTGTTCTTGTGGTGGCCCCAGGTAAGTCTTCGAGGGTTCAGTCACTAGTGACACTCAGGGCCCGCTCAAGTCGATAGGCGATTATTCAGCCCGATGGACACTTCAAGGTTGCTCTAGCCTCTGAACTGTTAGTGGCTTCCTCTAAGTTGTTAGTGCTTCCTCTGAATAGCTAGGGGCTTCCTGTTCTAGTCAGTGTCATAGCGATCCCTGGTGAAGCTTGGAGCCCCTGAGAAGCCAGCCTGCCGCCCCTCTTTTAGACTTGGATCTTAAGCTTCAGGGCCTGTCACTTCTTTAATTGAACGTAACCCAAGGTAGCACAGACAAGCGACTTCCTCGCGGCCTTTTGCAGAATTCGCTGCTTTCTGTCAGTTTGGCATGGGTGTGGGCCAACATACGTGGGCACGCTTCCAGCGCATCGCAGCCCGTATCGACTTTTGACTCTATCGATCGCCTCGCAGCCCTAGCAAAATGCCATGCACCTCGACGGACATTCACAATCGCTTGTTCGGATACTTCCAATCCTCATCGGAATATCAGACCATCAACACCATGGGTCTATCCAGGTCGACGCAGCTCAGCGATTGGCTTCTCCGTGCTTCGTCCAATGGAAATTCTCCGGTGAGATACAAGTGTGACCCAACCTCCTCGCTGACTGCAGCCTTCAAGCCTTACCATCAAGGTGTGTCTACGTATCTTGTCAATATTTCATTGAAATTGCATGAAACGTGCATGCGGTGTAGGCAAACTCGATGCAAGAAGGTGGGATGAAATAAATTACAGTTCGGCCTGTAAGCCGTTATGACCTCTCGAGTTCCAAAGATCTCTGGTAATCTTACGATATCCGCAGACTTATACGGGGTGATAAGGATTTCCACAAGGTATTGTATATTCTTAGCATAGGCCATGATCCGATTGTCAACTTGCCGGACGGCATATTGCTCTCGGAGCTCTCTGGAAATCAGAAAGTGATTTCCACTGCCCTCACCGAGTCCTGCCTTGGCCAATCCCGGTGGTCAACATCAGCCTCAGGGGGAGAGACCCTATTGAGGAATGGGGCCATAAGCTGGAGCACACGAGAAGCTCGCGGGGTGCTCCGCTGTTTGAATCCACATCAAAAATTGTGAAGAAAACATTAAATCGTCTCTCGTGTCGATGCTTCGTTCTCTTCACACACTCTTTTGTCCGCCAAGTCAGCGTTGTCCAACGGCATCATGACGCCCACACTCGTTTATTCCGCCCTTACCACATTCGTTCTTCTGATATCTGTTCGTAGCCATATAAATTTTAGGTTCAGCTGGCGCTGGCTTTGTGCAATGATACTAACTCTAACAATAGCTCCCGTTTTCGGAATCGCGAACCTTTAGAAATGGGAGGAAATCAGTATTGCCACGGGCCGGCACATGGGCATATGTAGGGTGCTACACGTCAGTAAATTTCCATTAACCATAAATTCTCTATCTGTATTGCTGCATGCACATTCCCATCTGCTACCACCCTTCAAAATTCTGAGGGTCACGGACCCTAGAGGCGATCTCGGTGGCCTGCATATGGCTCCGATAACCTCAACCACAACGGGAGGCTGCTGTTGTGCCTCATTTCTTGTACCTATAGATACCTTTGTGGCAAAGATTGGCGAGTCTGGACTTACTTTTTGATAGAGATTCTGTTGGGTTGAGAACCCTCACCTCGAATCCCGGAACGCCGGGTGGAACTGCTGCACTCACTGTTGAGCTATGCACGGCAGCATGCCAAGCGTCTGGATTTGTATTTGCGGGTATGGAATATGCCGGAGAATGCTGTAAGTTCAGCTTATATCGATTGCCTATCTTGCATATTTTTCTAACTTTCTAGATTGCGGTAACACATTCTCCAATGGCGGAGGACCAGCCTCTGATGGAGAAGCTGGCTGTTCTATGGCTTGCTCTGGTAATGCTACAGAGACATGTGGCGGTTCCAATCGTCTGAGTGTTTGGGACTTTAATAATGCTATTGCTGCTGTCTCGAGCACACTGTCATCATCTGCAACTGTCTCTGTATCCTCAACTTCCGCTTCAGCCTCAGCTACTGCTACTGGGCCTGCCGGATGGACGGCTCTTGGCTGCTACACTGATGGCGTGGGAGCTCGTGCTCTCACCAACCAAGTATGGACTATTCCCGGAGCCTCCATGACCGTTGAAGCTTGTACATCTGCTTGCAAAGCTCTTGGGTATACCTTTGCTGGTGTCGAATATGCTGACGAGTGCTATTGTGGAAACACAATCACTGCTACCAATGGCCCCGCAACGGATGGCTGTACCATGGCTTGTACTGGTAACGCAGCAGAAATGTGTGGTGGTTCAAACAGGATCAACGTCTTCAGGTCTGCTGCGGCGTCAACCAGCACCAGTGCCACGGGAACAGGAACAGCAGTCTCTACATCATTGACTTCATCATCCACGTCTCCTGTATCTACTAGCCTGCCAACAGGTTGGTCCTATAAGGGATGCTGGTTAGATGAAGTCTACGGACGAATTCTTGGATACCCTCAACCAGAAGTGGCGACCATGACAATTGAGTCATGTGTGGCAGTATGCAAAACGGCCGGATATTCCGTCGCCGGTATGCAATACCACACACAGTGTTATTGTGGCAATGAGATCATCAATGCAGGTACAACCGCACCAGAGTCCGATTGTAATACTCCGTGTGGTGGCAATTCAGCTGAGATGTGTGGTGGTGGAAATCGTTTCTCGATCTACTCCAACTTGACGACCGTACCTGTCAGAGCCCTTCCGAAGCCACAGAACACAAGTCTTCCAGGAAACTGGACATATCAAGGTTGTCTTATGTAAGTTGTACTCAAATTTGTGAAGTCAAGAAAGTTTTAACGACCCTTAGTGATGATGCTGTTGTCCGAACCTTCCCCTACCAATTGGAGTTTGCAACCAACAATACAGCTGAGAACTGCTTGAACAAATGTGCCGAATTTGGATATGGCGCAGGTGGTATGGAGTATGGCGAACAATGCTGTACGTCTCTCCTCTTCTCGTATTCTTTCCTTTTGCTGACCACAACAGTCTGCGGTGATGTTGCAAATGTTATTGCTGCTGGAGCAACCCTTCAACCAGAGAGTGGTTGCAACATGCTTTGCACTGGCAATAGCTCATACTACTGCGGTGGACCAAGCAGAATCCAGTACTATACCTGGTCTGGGCCTGCCCTTGATGAGTGGGACTTTAAGACCGGTGCCGCTGCGGGAGAATACAAGTTTCTGATCGGAGGTGAGTTTCACAATCATCACAAAATCCGTTGATCGTGATACTAACACGTACGAGGCTTGATCATTCCCCTTATTGCACAACCTGCTGTAAACGGAAAAGTAACATTCCTTGAGAAGGTATGTCGTCTAATTTATCCCCCCCCCCTCCCCCCCACCAAGCCCACCTACCCCACATCACGATATGTCAGGCCACATGCTGATCCCGATAGTTCGGTACATCACCTGCAGCCAACTCCACTGGAGCTTACGAACTCGATCTCGCTTCATTGGACAACATGACTGCCGCGTGGCGACCTATGCATGTTAAATCCGATGTCTTCTGTGCTGGAGGCCTCACCCTCCCTGATAAGGTTGGTCGTCAAGTCAGCATTGGTGGATGGGCAAACCAAGACACCCATGGTATTCGTCTGTACTGGCCCGATGGATCTCCTGGTGTTTGGGGAAAGAATGACTGGCAAGAGAATTGGCAAGAGGTCTCCCTTGTTGATGGAAGATGGTACCCAACGGCCATGACCATGGCAAACGGCTCCATTCTCGTCATGGGCGGAGAAGTCGGCTCGAATGGTGCTGCCGTCCCAACTCTCGAGGTTATGCCTTTGCCAAAGGGGTCCGGATCTCTTTACTGCGACTACCTCGCTCGGACAGATCCCTATAACCTCTACCCTTATCTAGCTGTTCTCCCCTCGGGAGGCATTTTTGTCGCATACTACAACGAAGCGAGAATTCTAGACGAAGGATCCCTTCAGACCAGCAGGGTTCTGCCAAATATACCTGGTGCTGTTAATAACTTCCTCGGGGGACGAACTTATCCTTTCGAGGGAACAGCAATGCTGCTTCCTCAGCACGCCCCATACTCTGACCCCCTTGAGGTTATCATTTGTGGTGGCTCAACACCAGGTCCTGAGATCGCGCTCGACAACTGTGTGACTATCGCTCCCGAGAAGCCAAATGCCAACTGGACTGTTGAGCGCATGGTACGTTCCCTCTTCCCCCTTCTATACCGAAGCTTAGTTACTAACTCGTTCAAAACAGCCCTCAAAACGTGTCATTTCCTCAATGTGTGCCCTCCCAGATGGAACCTACATAATCATGAACGGTGGTCAACAAGGTCGTGCCGGCTTCGGTCTCGCCACTCAACCCAACTTGAATGCCGTTCTCTACGATCCATCCAAGCCTCTCCACCGTCGCATGTCCGTCATGTCCAACACCACTGTTATCCGTCTCTACCACTCTGAAGCCGTCTTGCTTCCTGACGGCCGTGTCCTTGTATCTGGTTCCGACCCCGAAGACGAGCGCTTCCCACAGGAGTACCGTGTCGAAGTCTGGGTCCCACCCTACTTAACATCCGGCCTCACCCAACCCACCTTCACATCTTCAAGCCATGACATCGCTTACGGCGCTACATGGACCGTAACGGTCAATCTTCATCAAGGCACAACAGCCAACATGCGCGTTTCGTTGCTTGCGGCTGTTTCAAGCACACACGGTAACTCTATGGGCCAGCGGACCATATTCCCAGCTTTTACCTGTAATGGTAACGTTTGTACTATCACTGCACCACCTAATGCGCATGTTAGTCCGCCAGCTTGGCATTTGCTCTATGTGCTTGATGGGCCGACACCAAGTGTAGGACAGTGGGTGAGGATCGGTGGGGATCCAGGTGGATTAGGAAATTGGCCTAACTTCCCAGATTTCGATTTGCCCGGTGTGTAGAGGGTGGTCAAAGGAGGTAGTAATGGTTTGTGAAAGTTGCGGAGGGTGGGGGTTAATGACGTTGAGTAATGATTGTGGACTATATTGTCAATGAGCGTGAGGCAATGCACATACACATTAATGTATATTTTCTGAATACATATTTCTTCTGTCTATAAAATTGGCTCTTTGTCTGTCACTTCTACGCTCTCCATGGCTCAAACTCATGATTTCTTCCGTGTGTGTTGTGTCAACCTGCGATTCTCTTTGTAGTTGCAATTTGCGGGATGCTTTCTCCAGGTGCTTCCTTCCATAAGCCTCGTAGCCTTGAAACCAGAATGATGGAGTGTAGTAGCTGTTAACAGACAAGTCAATCAGTCTTTCTTCCACTCTAAACCATCCATTACTCTTTTTGTCCAAGGGATAGAGTATAGTTTATAGCAATACGTTCGTGGCAAGCAAATCAGGAATTCAGCTCTACAAATAAGAGCCTATACCTGGTATAAACACAAAATGCTCTCCAAAAATCGTTTGCTACGCTTGCTTTCTACATGGAATTCCTTCCTACTAAACTCCATAGTAATAATACAGCTTTCGCTAAAAACATAACTAAATTATTCCTAAAACCACAACAGTCCTTTCAATATCACCCCTTCCTATTCCTTGACGTTCCATTTGCAAAAATACCTCTTGCAACATTCTACTTTACAAGTAGTGGGGTATTGCAGCTAATGTAAGTTATCGTTGTAAGTGTCCTTTGTCCAACATAACTGTCTCTAGTTTAAGCTATCTGTAGAATGTGGCTGCGAAAATTCTACTCTCCACAGTTTTATTAAACTTGGTGCTTGAGTCTAGTTGTAAATATCTCCGTTCTAATATATTCTTAAGTATTTTCAAAACTAATGAGCCAGCCTCACCTAGCTACGCGTTGAGTAAGCCATTGTGAACTTGGGATTGTTTATTTTGGCCTCTTATTGATTTGCTTGTGTTGTTATATTTATATGTGCCTGCTTCATATACTGCCGATTTGCTTGATATAGAATTACGACTACAACATCCGCCAGAATACTTGAGAGAGAACTCGTAATAAAAGGCTCTAGCCCAATAGTGAAAGACCTTGAACACAGGATTTTGAAGCTTTTTCTAAGATGGTTAGCGATGTGAAGATAAATTTGAGAAACAAAAATATGTTTATAATTTCCACTTGCTCTGAGGTTCTTTTGTAAGCTCTAGAATGATAAAACTGCATGTCAGTAAGTTTGAGTTCCAACGTCGGATAAAAGCAAATAGTAATAAACTACATCCACATACAAGTTTTCTCTAAGGAATTTATTTTAACTTGGCTGAGTTTTTGTTCTATGAGCACTTCGATTCATTTGACGGGGGAAAACAGGTTGAGAGAATAATTCGAGTTAGGTTTATGGGATTCTCTGCTAGAAATTGCACACTCTACCTAATTATGGCTACTATACTTTAATATTATTGGCTTGTAAGATCAAATGAGGGTTTTAGTTGCAAATGATCTGTAGTAACTAAAAAAATTGTAGTCATAATAGGAACCTTCGTGTGGTATTTTTATTGTGCCTTAATGGCAAGTTTATCTACTGAGTTCTAGAAATAGTGCTATATAAAATTTAGTCGGCCTTAATTTATAGCTTCTACTTGGTTCTTGTGAGTCTACTTTCCTTTGCTTCATCTCCTAAAGCACCTGTCTAGAAATCATTATATTCTATCGATTTCAACAAGTGAAGTGAGAAAAAATTTAGTATAGTGCCGCTTTGTACATGGATTTTCTTCGTTCTCTAGATTAATTACGTAGAACCCTTGAGCGCATTATGACGACCTGCATATGCAAGCAAGGGGGCGACCGCATGATGAAAGTGGTTTCATCGTTACGTAGTAACAAACATATAAGACACGTCCAACGCTCAAATCACTTCCATTTTCAAATTATTATTGACCAGCAGCAATGGACGAAGGTAAACAAAATTATGTATACGTGCCCGTCACTTCCTCACCACAAGGTATCCGGATCGCGATTCTCGAACCCGCATCCGACTTCTCTACACCACTCCATTGTTCCCTCCTCGACGTAAGCTTAGACTCAAGACCACAATACGAGGCCATTTCCTACGTCTGGGGTGACCCAACAGATCAAACAACCATCTTTATCAATAATCTCCCATCAAAAATCACCCGCAGCCTCGAGATCTTCTTGCGTTATATACGGCTGCCTAATCAACCCCGCAGGATCTGGGCTGATGCAGTATGTATTGACCAAACCAATGTCCAGGAAAGAAATGAGCAGGTCAAACTCATGAAGGAAGTTTACAGCTATTGTGAGCGTGACTTGATTTGGCTTGGAGAAGAAAATGAATGTACGAAAACCGGCATCCAAGGGTTGAAAGAGATGAAAGCTTTAGGGTTTCAGAGAAAGCCTGATAGTGACCTTTGGAAGGGAGAATTTAAGGATTTGAACAATATAGCCTACAACCGACATATCAGCTCTATTATTAATCGGCCAAGAATTTGGGAACGTGGCTGGGTCATGCAGGAAATATCTTGCGCTCCTGAAGTTCTGCTGATTATTGGACATCAATCACTAGATTGGAGCATTGTAAGTGCTATTTTGGATCATTCTGGGACACCAGATTGGAGTCATGGACCTTGGAGCCATGGCATGACAACCGATCAGATGTTCTGGACTAATTTCACACGGGTGCAAGTCATCTCACACCAAAGGGATTCCGTGCACGGCCTTCATCGTTTGAATTCAACACTGCTAGATGTCCTTTCTCGATTCAGGTTAACTTATTGTTCCGATCAAAGGGATAAAGTATATTCGTACCTGGGGCTTGCTACGGATGCCCAACAACTTGGAATCGTCCCAGATTATGGAATGGATGCTAGGGATGTGTTCGTTGAGGTTGCGAAAAAGTATATTGAAGCGAAAGCAAATATCGATATCATTACTCAGAGTATGTGGCCGCTGGGAGATGCTTGTTATGCATATTATACTGGTACGGCCCGAGAGGTCAAGACAATTGTTGCAAATTTGCCATCGTGGGTCCCGAACTTTTCTTGTACTATTAGTACTGATATCATGTTCGCGCAACGACGTATTTTCTCTGCTGGTGTGGAGAAAATCAGTCTCCCACTTGAAGTTTCACCTTCCGGGGCCCTGAAGATTCCTGGAATACTGGTGGGAAAGATTGAAAAATTGACACCAATGTTCGATTTGAGTGGTTACGTTTGTCCTTGGTCAAGATCGCTTATGCCAATAGATCTACAAGACAAAAATGTCAAGCCAAAACCGTATCCTACAGGCGGTGATAGATTTGAGGCTTTCTGGAGAACTGTGCTTAGAGACTGCCTTACGATTCCCACACGTCGTCTTTCACCAGAGGATATCAACAGATTTGCCCTCATTTTTTCTAAATGGCGGGGTAGAGACGGCGATGGCCCTCGGAACTTTGATTATAATTGCTTGGATGAATTGGTCTTGAAAGAACGAGACGTGTTCAGAGACTTGGGTAAAGTGGAAGAGGAAACAAGTTTGAGAAAGTTTCTCATGAAGTGGCAGTTCGCGGAAATCGAGGGAGGATTATTTGGAATGGTTCCATGGGAGGGTAGGTATAACCCTGAGATAGGGAGCAAAGTGGGGGATTTAGTACTTGTGGTTGAGGGTGGAAAGGTGCCATTGATCGTGAGACCTGTCGATAGGAGTATCAGCAGTGACAGCACTTTAGATGAGAGGGTGCAGATGATTGGCACAGGGTACCTACATGGTTTCATGGATGGCTTGGCAGAAGAATGGGCTGATAAAAGTTTATTAGATCGGAAAAAGTTCGATATTGTGTAGTTATTTTCTCGAAGGAAAAAATTGGGTAGACTTGTTGTGCACATAAAACCTGGACCCCGAGATTCATCTATCTGCTAGGTCGAAAAAAGAATGTGCCACGGTGGCGAGCACCTCGAAACTAATTGCTGTTCCTAAAGCTAAGCTTCCGTCATACTATTCCCTCTTCCCTGCTTAGGTTTTAGTGCACTGGAAGGTGCTTCAGCCGTACGGAATAATTCTGTAGATTTTGTATGACCGCAGTAGCCTAACAAAAGGAGTGTATAAGCACAAGGACCTAGACTAGTAAAGCACCAAAGACCTTGGACTTGGCAGTTAAATATACATGTATGTAATTTTGTGAATAGATGAGAAGTGAAAGTAACAGCAAAGACCTGAGGAGGTGATGTAATCATGTGCAGTGATGTGTTGATGGTTCTGCATCATTCATATCATGTGATCTAGATCAATGTAGTTAGCTTGGAACACCTCCTGAAGCTCGATGGGGGAGGATATAGATTGTTTGAGCCAGCTAGGCCTACTCCTGGAGATATAAAGGATGAGAATATACTTAAATTCAATATAGATGGCGGATTACTAAATCAGAAGAGTGGTGGATGCTGACGAAGTTACTAGACTTCTCGGTAGACTTGGAAATGTTTGAGTATAGAGAACTAATTGATGTTTACAGCGAGTAAATCAAGAAGCTTAATTCTTTGTTGCAGGTATGGGGAGAGCTCTCTGAAAATCTCCAAGAAACAATAGACATACGGCTATTACGACTAACATTCCAAAAGGATAACACATTTGATGCACTTGTTACTTTAAAGGATTATCTGAAGCCGAATGACAGCATTAGAAATACGCGATTGATCTTGGAGCGGAAAGAGCTTACCGGTATAGTGTGTAACAGTAATAATATTGATGGATAGCTATGAAATCTACAACTAACTTTCAATGAATACGAAAGAAAGAGGCTTCTACTGTCAGTTAGGATAAATACCTTTTGATGATCATGAGACCCCTTGATCTGAATATAATTTATGACGATTCCCCATCGACACAAAAAGCCCAAGTGTCTTTGAAACCGTAGCACAACAAACGCTCAAGGCTCAACGGGTGGAGATATTTAGCAACGATACTCTGCAATTTCCTTGTACCCTTCGATAGAGGCTACTGTGTAGTAATTCATCAAGTTAACAAACAATTAAGTAATAAGGTGAAGGAAATCGTTATTCAATCATATCCTAATCCCATTGTTGCGGTACTTACATAATGTACCTGGCGGTGGCAGACTAATAGAGAACGAAACATAGTCACCGAGTTGAGAATACTCAAATCGCCAAAGCCTTGCATATTCTGGTTATGAAGATACGGTTAACATAGGGCGACAATCAAAATTTTTGGAAAACCCTGAAGGAATAAAATGGAGAGGCTGCTAACTTCGCAATCCCCGAGTCTGGGTAAAGGCGAGGAAGTTTATTACACGAAATATGGCTTGTAAGCTCACTGAGACTGAAGCATCAATAAACCACTGAGGACATTTAATTGCAACGAGAACTCAAAGAAGGTGATCCAACTAGAATGCGTTTGGCCCATTTTTATTTCCTAGACTCATTATCACACAGCCTCAGATAGTACCGATGTACTACTAGTCCCCTGAACTAACTTGATTTCCGCCCCTGCCCCAAGCCGTATTAAATCCTGCAATGTCTCTTCATCTATCATGCTTCTCTTATACACCGTTTTGGATCCTCCAGGCGGAGCAACTGGCTCCATCTTGATGGTTTTTCCAGGCGGTAAGTCCTTCCATTTAGCTGGGATTTCAATGTTCTCAACTAGTTTTACTCCCAACAACCAATGGCATGCCTCCAGAACTATATACTTGGCCATCTCCTCATCAATTTCATCATCCGCAACCCATGCTATGGACTTGAATTCCGACTTCCACGCCTCAGCCTCATCTTTTTGGTCTCCTGTTGTCTTTATCTCGCATTCCACCTCTTTCTTTCCTGTCCATGAACGATGAAAATGCAATTTAATATTTCCTTCAGTGTCAGGTCCATCAGCGTAGATGAATAGCTTATCTTCCATTTCCTGAGGCAGAAACCCGTTCAGTAGCTTTCCAAGCGTACCGAAAGGAATTGGAATATCCCACTCTTCTCGTCGTGGTTCGCTGAGAAAGGGCTCCAGCTTTTTACTCGCTGAAGGACGTATACGAGTTGGAGATCGACGTCCTCGACGGCCGAAAACTGACCAGTGAGCCATCTCCACGGCTGTCGCAGACCATTCTTCTTCTTTTTCCGGGGTGCTTGGTATGGACTTATCATTTTGACTCTGGTCGTCATGTTCACTGTTACTCTCTGTATTCTCTTCTTCTTTTGATGGCTCAACCAGATTTTCACGAATTGGAAGCGACATGATCCCGTGTTGTGACGAAGACGTTTAATACCTAGGTTGTCGATTTCTTGTGGGTTTTTTGCTGTAATGAGGGAAATTAGGTATCGACATCGTTTTTGCTTAGTTCTCCTGTTGTATTAAGTCCCCTGGGACACTCCTGTCAGCTAGAACTTAGCTGAGCATTCTCAATCCGCGATTGGTGGTCCGTTAGTCTGGTGGTGGCTATGCAGATTACCTCATTCGCCAGTAAGCTACCACTGCAGCCTTGAATACATCTCAGCATTGGTTTCGACCAGGGGCAAAAGGAAATAACAGGGTGGAATTAGCGCTCAAATAGGGGAGAGAATAACTCGAACATACCTGACAAGACTGGAATTCATTTATTGTTCTCTACGTCCCGCAGGTTTATGATCTTGTCTGCTCTTTCATCCTTGTAAGTATCAACAAGCACTCTATTCCACCGAGAGCACCAATTTAGCGTGGTAGCAATGCCTGCTTCAGCCTCTTGCGCGACATGTAACAAGCTAGGCAGTAGTCACTTGAAGATTTCTCTGGAATCGCTTTCAAAAAGTGCAGCTGAAGACTGCGATGTGTGCTCTATTCTGAGCAAGGGACTTTCATACTTCCATGATCGATTGGAGGATGGCGATTACCTCGAATTTGTGATTGACTCCTCGTTGTTTGTATATGTGCAGGACAAAAAGGGAAAAACTCTGATTATGATTGAATTCTATACTCTTGATGAAGGTTGTATATCATACTGTCCCTTCTTAACCCTTTCTCTCCGAATAACCACTAACTGACCCATTTAAATAGGCCTAGAATATTTTTCAAATGATATTCGGTTAAAGATTGGACCTGCCCGAGCTATATCCAGAGACTCGTCAAACAATGAGTGCATTAAGCTCGCACGACACTGGCTTGATGGATGCTTAAATAAACATGAGCTTTGCAACAGAGAATCAACTCCTCATCTTCCATCTCGTGTCATCGATGTTGGCTCCCAAGAAAAGAAACCTCATCTCTACATTTCCCACGGGGAGCAAGCAGAGTATGCAGCTCTTAGTCATTCCTGGGGAGGCAAAGTTCCACTCGAAACGACCATTTCTACGATTGAGGATAGGAAGGAGGCCCTTCATTTCAACGACCTGTCAAAAACATTCAGGGATGCTGTTGAAGTGACAAGACAACTTGGAATTCCATATCTATGGATTGACTCCTTATGCATCCTCCAGGATTCGCGCGAGGACTGGGATAGCGAAGCTGCGAAGATGTGTGATGTATATAACAACGCGACTGTCACTATCTCTGCAGATTCCGCCTTGAATACCTCCGAAGGATTATTCCCTGCATCTAAGAGACGAGCACTTGGTAATACAGTTTACGAGATTCCAGGTCTCACAGCTCATGGCCAACCTACCATCTATATACGAGAACGTTCTGGGGATCCCTTCCATATCCAGAGTAACGTGCACTCAAACACACCACCAGAGGAAAGCAAGCTAGTCTCTCGTGGCTGGGTCCTTCAAGAAGAATTGCTGTCTCCTCGGATGCTCCACTTCAACACCGAAGAGCTCTCCTGGGTCTGCTCAACCTACTCACGATGCGAATGTCGTCTCCGTCCTGCACAGCCAATCCCCTCTACCTTCCGCGTAGCTATCGAATCCGTTCCCAAATCTCCAGAGATGACATCTATGCTCTTCAGGTCCTGGACAAACATCGTGGAGATGTTCACGAGGAGGGAATTAACGAGGATAACTGATAGATTGCCTGCGCTATCTGGAATTGCTGCTAGGGTGGAAAGGCATGCGGGCGATGAATACTTCTGTGGGTTATGGTTTCATGACCTCTCCTTCCAACTACTCTGGTACTCCGATAAAACCTCCCCCTCGGAGCCAATAACCAGACTCGCATCTTCCTACGCACCGTCCTGGTCCTGGGCTTCAATCTCGGGACCTATAAGCTACTACTCCCGCACGCCTGGCAACGGGATCTCAGCAAATGCTTATGGCAGTAAACCGGGTTCAAAATTACCACTCTTGGTTCCGCTGGGGTGTTGGACTGTGGGAACAAGCACGAATAAATACGGTGCTGTGGATGTTGGGTTCATTCGCTTTTTTGCCCGGATCCTCCCCATGGTATTTCTCCCAGACACCGAAACCTGGCTCCCTCTTATCCCCGTTTCTGATTTCAAACATGAAAACCTGAAAATAAACCTCGATGTGCCATCTGAACTGCCTACCACTTGGACCGAGGAAAATGCGATGGATTATGCGTTGATTCTTGTTGGGACATGGCAGCCGATGTCAATGAGTATCGTACAGATGCAGACGCTTTGTTTGCTTGTTAGGAGAATGGATTTAGATAATGAGGAGGATTTGAAGACATTGAGGAGTGCAGTCAGTCACCCCGCTATTGAGATTGGAGAGGAGAGTTTTGTTAGAGTTGGGATTGTGCGGGGGTGTGGGAGTGAGAAAGCCTGGGAGGAAAGTGTACCGCTTGCTGTTGGGAACTTGCTGTGAGGTTATTAGAACTGCGATGTGTAATGCTCGAACATTTGGGATAAAGCTAAGGCTTGAATGAGAAACAACGGCTCTGGAAGGCAAACCAGGCGTTCTGGTCTCTCTTCAAATAGCCTAGAAGAAAGAAAACAACAATGATTCATGATGGTGAACGTTTTTGAGCTCTTCGACATTGATCTGCTGCAGCAAGACTTGATCTGCAATTAATCTATATCGATCCATCCACATCAAACTCACACTGAAGAACAGTCATTTTAGAATCATGTGGGATAGTGCAACGATTGTAATTCTCGATCTATCAATCATCGCTTTAATCTTCTCACTTGGCTAAACCATCCGCAACTCCAAGTCGTTCTGGGAACACCCAGAGCCGGAGAACATCTACAAAACCTTGCTGGAGCTCTCTGAAGTCTCTAAAAGTTTTAAACAGCAACTACTGTCAAAGGCTCAACCATCAGTCCAAGCCAAAATATTCCCACCAAAGAGCGCAATATCTATAAGGAGTTAAATCTCAACTTCCACGGCGGACACTACTCCCGCCCAGATGATGGCAATCCCAACATGATCGAAACTGACTAATTAGACAACAGCTCTAAGCAAGAGGAAATCACAACGGGATGCTCAGACCTCTCGCTCTTGCCAACCGCCAACCCCAATCATAGCCCCAATATAGAGCCCAGAGAGACGGTTATTGCTGATTGGATATAGTTCTTGGAGAATAGAGTTGGGATGGACAGTTAACCTGTCGATCGACATCCTGCTGAAGATTGCGGGAGTGAGAGGTGCCAAGGATGAAATTGAGGAGTTCCTCTAGGCGCCCTGGTTCTTGCTTTGTCTACATGACAAATAGGTTTAACCCGCAGTAAAGCCAGCTCGCATATACAGTCCTCATCCAAGTGAAGGATGCGTGCTATTCTGTCTCCATAGGTTATCGTGTCTTATTCCGTCTAAGGTTTTTGAGATCCAATTCTTGCATTGAATTGCCGTCGACGTATATACCCCTAGTCAACAAGACTTGATCCCGATCCATTACTCGTACTACTAGCCCCAAGTTCACTAAAAATCACCGTTCCTGCCTCTCGCTCCCTCACAAACCTCATTCTCTCTGCCCTCTCCCTCCTCTTCCTCCCTTTCCCATTGCTAGCGCTACCCCACCACCAACTCCTCGCCCATAACATACCTCGTTCCGCCAGAGTAATAGGCTGGGCACCAACTCCATTTAACCTTCCGTCAGCAAAGCGCATAGTAATCAAGTCTCCAGGTTCAACAAGCTGATGCCAGACGCGAGGAAGGATTGGATTTCCATCGGGGCTGTAGACACGGAATGGTTTAAGCATGACTTTACTGCCCTCCTTGATTTCAATTGGATAGCGACCTAGACATTCTTCTTCGTCGACCACCCGCTCGATGTAGTCACTACCTAGGTCATAGATTTCAAGGAGGAGCTCATTTATACCCTTGATAATTACTTCGTCAGTCATGTGGACACTATAGGATTATTGAAATACTCACTTTCCATGTTTTGGCAGCCTGGAAGGGCAGGGGATACACTCGACCATGGACATCACGGATTCGAAGGACTTCGAGTTCACCATCATCTCCGTCATCACCCCTTTTCTCCATTTCGATTTCATGATCAGAGTTGATGCTTCGAGCATCCGCAAAGACATCTGATTGTGCATCGTCATTGTCGTCCGGCGTTGAGTCTATTTCAACCTTCAACACTGTTTGCGCATACTGAATGGTTTTGTGCTGTAGTGATCGTAGAACCATGTACGGTTCTAGAAGACCTTCTAGATTGGTGAATGCAAATGAAAGGTCCTCATCTAGTTGTCTCTCAAAAGCTTCTTCGTCTGCAGAATCGTATGTTTCTTCGGTCCGCGCTAGTGATGAAATACTGAGTACGGATCCAATTTCCGTGATTTCTTCAACGATCTTGGTGTCTTGTGGGACCACGGTAAATTTGTTGCCATGGAACTCGTTTTCAGCTTTGGTTGGTAGATTATTGGCCTCTGCAGAAGGATAGTCGAAATCGATCAGGCTGATAGAGCTGCTTTCTTGCTTTAGCCCACTTGGCGCCGATAACGAAAGGCGTTGCTCATAATGTTGTTGGTAAGTTAAGAGTTGTGGCACATTGATCCGGCTCTGGCAACTATCTTCTACATTCGTAATACAGCTCTCAAGCTGTACTCGTACTGAATCACTATATTGCTGTCAGAATAATTTCGTGTGGGTATCAAGTTGAATTGACTTCTCATACCTTGTCTTTTCCGTAGGATTTGAATGTGTCAAGTGCGAGTAATTCATGCTAGCAACCAACAAGGTCATGATTCCTGTCAACTTCTCCAACGCATCACCATGTGCCACGAACCTTGACTTCTCAAATAACATCCTCACACGTAATACAACTCTCCGCCTCTTACTCCCACCATTTTCAATTAACGGTTGGAAGATTTGAATAAGTCGGTCACAATCGTCCAATATTTCTTTGCATTGTAGTAAGGAGTCCTCAACGAGCATCTCTCCTCGTAAAGTGGAGGTCGTGACATCCCCACGATGATGCATCCGCACATGGAGATTACTGAGGACGCTAGAGATTAAATTTGTATGTCGAGCAATGGTTCGAATTTCTCGACCGGCTTCGCCGATGTCGCGGGCTATTTTGAGCAAGCCGATGGATATTTTCGCGGCGACATCGACAAGACCTGCGATGCCTGCAACAGTTCCGATTATTTCTGCCATAAGGCTAATCTAATCGTATATATCTAAGCAAGAATCGAATAGATGTATTTGGGATGGATGTCTACAATTTCCAATATTCGAGGATAAGGCACAGCTGAAGGTATGCATGTACGGCTGAAGAAGTGCATGATGCGACGTGATACGCATCATGATTCGTGCTAACATAAGTGATTGGCGTAAAGAGCCATTGCATCATGAGTTGTGCAGTAAGAGAATTCAGGCCAATTTGAAGACAAGCTAAGAACTTATCAATACTCTGCTTAATGTTAAAGAGGACTGCGAAACTTCTTCCTTGCCAACATTAGACGAAAACTACCATGCCCACTTAGACTCAAAGACTCTCTATATTTAACACCTTGTAGGCTATCATTTGTCTACTGTTGTCCAATGTTTCTTCTCCAAGTTGGATTTGTGCTTTGTCTCTAACTTCAAGAGCCTAAATATTTCAACCCCCATGGCCAATTATACCCTCTTTACCTTCATTTCGAATATAAGAAGCTGTCGTTACAGCAAGGCCTCTAAAATATATATTCTAGCGGCTATCCAAGTCATCACCCTAATGTGCGCAGCTCTGCCTTGAAAATCTGTTATTCGTACCAAGGTGTCGTGCCTCATAGTTGGTGGCATGTCGTCTAGAATATTCTGTCGCTGGGAACTATGGGGGCATAGAGGGAGTATATTCCCGCAAGGCTGTCCTAGAATCGACCAAGAGACCTAGGGGCATATTTGGTTCCTAATCAACTCTATTTCCAATTTTGGCAATTGGTAGGGCTTTGGAGTAGTGGGGAACCCCGCTGAAGAGGTTTGGAAAGGGGATCCCAAGAGTGTTTTGCTCGCACTTTGCGATTCAAAAATTTGAAAAAGGACCATAGTATCTGTTAAATGTAACATTCTTAGTGGAAACCCTCAGACTTATGATGATCACCGCCGAGTAAATAGTAGCTAGAGCCAAGAAAAGGCAATCAGTGTAGTATTTCCTTGCGCCTATGGGAAAAAGGACCTGGGGCCTGCGTTTTGTGGATCATCACTATGACGCAGTAGGGAGGTGTAGTGGTATTGGAGCTTTAGAACCAGACAATTATGATAATTTCCTTATATAATAGAAATTAGTAATTACTGTGAGTATTCTTCCAATTTTGATGAGAGCCTACAAACCTCAAAATGGAAATGGAAATGGAATGGGCAGGTAGAAGACTGGAGAAAATCCAAGGCGTGATTGCTTCCGCTAAGATACTCCTGAAATCGCAAACTATCCATAAATATCCAAAGTCTAAAAAATAGAGGAGGTTTATTGGTGCACCTTGACCGAAATGGGGGAGAAGGTGAGGAAAAGAATGAAAATAAGAGGTTGTCAGTGAGTACCCTGCATGTTTGACGTTAATGGATTCCTACCATAAGTATTAATGACCCTGAAGAACTCTCCCCGAGTTTGGTTCGCTCTGCTACTTTTTACTTCTCGAAAACGTACCTCACCAGACTTGCCCGTCATGCCCAGCCAATTTCCACCCATATATGGGCGTATTCAAGGGGAAATGCAGATACGGAATACTACACCATCGCGTTCGGTACAGAAAGAATAAGTGGAGGCACGGCACGCTCAAGTCAAGAATCATCGGAGCCACCAGCAATAAACTTGATTAATTGTTCGACGAGCAGTAAGGCTTGCCAACAGTCATAAGCTTCGTAAAATCATGATGTAACCCCATCCCCAATTCCAATCCGGCACCTCCTTCTCCATGTCCGGATACATGCCCACCGTGGATGCGCCAAAACGCATTCCCCCCCAAGCTCAAGCATACAAGAAAAGAAGCTAATAAGCAGTATTTTAGTATCCCTTTTTTTGTCTTGAAAACTCCCTTGCTCCAGGTGCATCCAGCCCCAAAAACAAAAAGGTGATATATGAATGTACAAGCCCCAAGAATGTACCCCGTGTTGTGTTGCCGTATATACCAAATCCTCTACTATACGTGTGTATGTTTTCTGCTCTTATTGTTCGGTCATGATGTCTCGGTTCACAAAGTCGCGAATGCTCCATCGCCATAGATCATCTCCTCTGTTCTTGTCCGCTCCTACCCATTTTTCGCACTTGCGTCTCCAGCGCTCCTCTTCTTCTCGTTGACGCTTGACGAATTCGGGTCCGACGTCGAATTCTTCGCCTACGAGCCAGTCATCTTTGAGACCACTTGCGCCGTCGCTCTTGCGTCCGGTAACTTCGTCTGTTTCTTTCGCTGGGGAATCCTCAAGATCTGGAACGTCTTTGAAGACATCCTCTTCATCATCCAAGGCATCGAAACCATCCATGGTATCGCCAGTCTCACTCTTGTCTTGGCCATTCGAGGGCATCTTGAGCCAGCACATCCGGATGGGATCGAAAACCATTCCGCCTACAACTTGAACGTTTTGAGTTAAGTTGACATTTTTGATAAGTGCTGGTCGTGGTGTTGAGTTCTCCTTCTCGCGGTAGATGCTGGAAGCATCCTTGAACGCATGCGATGGTATCGAAGCAGTTGATGGAGATGAAGCGGGGGCGTCGAAGCTGTGGAGATCGTTCTCATTACCTTCCCAGCGGAAAGTGTATGGATTATAATACATGCCCTTGATGGCTAAATGATGTGTTAGTGGAAACGTATAAAAGATAAGAAACCAGGACTTACACTTTGGATTGTTAAGATTTCCAAGCGGCTTGATTAGTTGAGGCTTTTGTGGTGGGCCTTTGCTCTTCTTTGACCTGATCGACTGCGCGTTGACAGTGGTTAGGCCCGTTGTTGCCGACACCTTTGCTTTCCATTGATTTGTTAGTGTATTGAGAGGGCCGCCTTGAGCTGATGGTGCTCGTTGTGCGAGTGAGTGTTCTCGAGCCATTCTGCTGGCTGTGGTATCACGTGCGAATCTTGGTAGTTCGTCCCGAGATCGCATTGGAGAGTATGGTGTAAGAGGAGCAGGTGTTTGTGTTCGCAATGGCGGTGGCTCTTGTGAAAGCTTATGTCTGAGAGCAGAAAGTTTTGGAGGTCCACGTCCAACTGGCTCCTTCACGAATCTCTGTTCTGAATCTCTAGAAGTGGGCAAATCGTCAAAACCATCTAGCTCGCAACCATCGCCGAAATGTCTTCTTCTAACAGGCTTGGTCATTTGTCGTTTCGCAGCTGCTTCGCGAGCAAGTATCTCGGCTCCTCTTGGGCGTCGCGGGCTTGGCGATCGCATTGTCGACCGTGAGACAGCCCGCGACGTAGGACGAAGCTCAGTGCTATTTGTCGACGACTCCGAATCATGCCTGCGGAAATGTCGAGAGCTTCTTGCAACAACGTGATGCGATGTGGAACTGGATGCGCCCGCTGGGAGGAAGGGTAGGGGATTCTTTCGGGCATGGGACAGACTTGATTCAGCTCCAGAGCGATCCCGTTCAACTGGTGTTTTTGGCCGAGACATTGGGTGGACTCTGCTGCTATCCGTACGTGATGGTGGTCTTTCATATCGCCCCATTGGCTTAGCGGGCGACTGAGAAACAGATCGCATCGTAGGCATTGACCGCTTGAGCTTTAGTAGCTGAGCATTGGTCGTTGTAGGTTCATTGCGAAGACCTGGGTTCGACTGTTTTGTGCCTAGATCTCGTCGGCGAGGTGTCGATGGAGGTAGAGAATGTATTGAGGAAGGCGTTGTTGGTGTATTGATACTTGAGACAGACGACTGAGCGGAATGTCCAATCCTAGACTGAGAACGTCGAGAACGGTTCAAAATAGGTCCACCACTCTCTGAAACAGGTTCGAGAGAAGAAGGTTGACGCTCATGACCACCCAGGGGCCGGGGGAGTCGCGATGGGACGGTTGTAGGTTTGTTAGTGAAAGTTAATGAGACTGCCGTTTTCGGTCGAGTGGGGCTTGTTTGACGAGTAGTCTTGACTTTGACGTTGCGATTGAGAGTGAGCTTTCCTGAGTCGAATACATCTCCATCACCGATCTCGAGGCCGGACAGGAAGTCTTCCTTGATTTCAACACGCTTGGCAGCTTGCTTCACCGGAGATAGATGGTCAGGTGAGCGATCTTGCTGTCTTCGTTTGAGAATGTCGTCAAAAGCGATAGGTCCGGTAGGTAGAACAAGCCCGTCGAGCCCCTCATCCTCGCTCTCAACCGTTAGTGAGCTTGCAACGCTTGGGCTCAAGGCAGAGGCTGATGAACTTCTGTTCGACCGTCCGTCTCTTCTGGTTCCTCCGAATCGTGTTCCCAAGCTTCCCTCACCCCATTCATCAAACTCATCTTGTGATACTGCTGGTGTCCTGGGAATATCTTTCCGGGCGGACAACTTCAGAGGTTCCCCGCCCGATGGAAGTTGGAAATCCTTTTCGAAATCATCATCTCCATCTGCTTTTGAATCCTTCTGAGGTGTTGGAGGGGTGATGAGCGGTAGTAATTTTGGTTGTTGCCGACTCTTAGCAACCTTGATTGTAGCTCCTCCATCTCCGAAGCAATCGTCATCATCATCGTCACGGAAGCGATCAAGAAGATTGCTAGAAGCTGGCTTTGGCTTCAGATCCGGCCGTGGACTGAGATTGAATTTAGGTGCTGCTTGTAATTGTTTGACTGGGCTGGCTTGGACAGAACCGCTGCTGACCTGGCGAAGCGCATCCGGGAAGTTGGATCCATCTTGTCGCCTAATCTTCAAGCCACCATCTCCTGGCAATTCCAAGTCACCATCATCCCAATCGTCTTGTATTATCTTTTTGATTTTTCGTCCGCCTAGTCTCTTGATCGTACCTCCCATCAATGCGGAAGGTGGCACGTTCTGCGGTATCGGAATCCCAGCTCTTGCGGCAGTCGCAATCGCATCCATTGTCGACCTTTCATCCTCTCCTGGTAGATGTACTTGTCTCTCTTCATCTCCATGATTTGAATCAAAATCAGATCGTATTGACATGCGTGATGAAATGGAGTCTCTGTGATGCGTCGTCGCCGTGGTTGCTAATGACGCGCTGCGAAAGGTGAAATCGTCCCCACCAATATCCAAATCATCATCATCCCAGCTCTCAATTGGGATTTCCACCACCGCCTTGCGCGGTTTTAATGTTAGTTGGTCCATCTCTTGAATTGTGTTGAGGGTGCGAAAACGATTGAGGAGTGTGTGCTGTCCTGAAGCTTGCTGAGACAGTCTCAAGAAAACCCGAATAGCAAGAGTAGCAGACTCGCACAGCCGTTCAACGCTGTAAGGTCATGTTGGCAGAGCCGTGACAGGTCGCAATGATGTATATGTTATTGTTACAGGTATGGTGGTGGTGCTGTGTGCTTTGTGTTGTGTGTTGTGTGTCGTAGTGTTTAGTGCTCGGTCGTGTGTTCCAGAGCACGGTCGTGATGTGTTGAGTTTGGTTCGTTTGCTAGTGAATCCTGCTCTCCCACCTCTGTGTTGCTCCCCTTCTCTCTACCCTGAGTAGGTCGTCGTGATGGTCGGTCTTGGTGTTGTTGAAGGCTCTTCTGTCGTTGGCGGAGGAGAAGGAAACCTGAGTCTGATCCTGCAGGTGGTATCCGGGTATCGATAATGTCTGTGGCTGGAATGTCGGCCGTCCTCCAGGCGATGAAGAGGTTGGGTTTCGTCTCGTTGACCGCTATGACAGCCGAAGCTCCAGCGTAAAACCAGGCACTCTAGCGAGGATCTGCACTACGAAAAATGCTGAGGCTACGGCAGCCTCAGGCCTAAGAAAAATTTCGCGTAGTTTTCGCGTTCCAAGTCGCGTCTTCCTTCACTGCGCTGCCTATTCAGCGCCGACATATAATTCTCAGCAGGCCGGATTCAACTTCCAGATTGTTCCTCGATCCCTTCAATCTCGCCTTGTTTCACAATCCAACGTCATTTGGTCCTTTTCACCACCTGGCCTCTTCTCCAGCCTGCGCAAACCATGGCATCGGGATCTCAGATGATACGACGGGTACCCCGCCTCAACCACACCGAAGAACAGGCCGCCTTCGTGCTGGTGAAGGTCGAAAGCTCGGGGAGCAATCCGCTCGATGTGAAGCTGATTGGAACGGACCAGGAGAGTGTCTTCTCCGTTACATGTAAGGCCGCCACAAGATCACCCAGCGGGGCATATCCTGGGGTTTAAAATTCATGCGTTAATCTCGGGACTGATCAGAGTGCCGCGCGATAGTACAGCACCAGAAAATATCATCACTGAGGGTTAAGAAGTCGCCTTGTGACGAAAAGGAATGGGAAACTATATTGGGATCAATCTTACTTGATTTCGATCTGGGGGAAGCTCATGCGGCTGTCATCAACGGGGTTGAGGCTATTGCGAAAGTTGATGAAGGCGAATCCATGACAATTACTATACAGAAGCGCATCGAGGGAATCACGGTACGTAAGGCTGTACTTATTCAAGGGTCCTTGGGCTAATTATGAAACAGCAACGGCTCGGCGCGATCTCCTTGTCCAATACCGAAGAGGAAGAAGTCGATATATTCGAGTGGTGCGGAAGTACTATTACATCAAAGGCAACCTTGAAGGACGAATTACGGTCGCGATGTTCAAGTTTGAAAGAAAAGGATATTCACATAGAAAAATTAGAGGAAAGTTTCAGGGAATTGATTGATTTGAAGAACGAGCACGAAAAGTCATTACTCGAGAAATTCTCCCTACTTTTGAACGAAAAGAAACTCAAGATCCGAGACCAACAACGATTATTATCAGCCTCGAATGTGGATCCGGCAAAACTAGCAGTGATCGAAGCAGAAAGAAGCGATTCCAGATCACATTCAGCCGGACCCTCTGGTCTCCGAAAACGGAAAGCTGGGGAGGAAGGAAGTGATGACGAATCCGATGCTTTCGAGAAAATGGAGGTAGATGAAGATCCTAAAGCCAATGACTCGGAAAATAGCGACAGGCGGACACCTTCGCCCGAGTCGACAGCCGATGAAGCATCGGAGGATGATGAGCCGCCACCGCCGCTGAAGAAGGTAGGGAGAGTTGGAGCAAAAAATGATGTAGCAAAAGCTTTGAGCTCAAAACCTGCTAAAGCGGAAAAGATAAAGGTAAAGAAAGCAACGCCTGAACCAACGAGCTCGAATGCTGCCCAGGGTGACGATGCTCCACCACCTAAAAGGCAGTTGCCGTTTCAACAAAAGCCCACTGCTAAGCCTGCGCCGGAAGCTGCTCCAATTCTCGAGGGGTCAGAAACAGAGTCAGATGATGAAGAGTTATGAGACGAAAATCTATGATTACTTACGACTCGAATCTTTATGATAGATATGTATAAATGAATTATGAATGGTATGATGGTTTCAAAGAGACCGCATTCAGCAAGTTATATGCTCTGCGGCGGTCTTATTTAAAAAAATCCAGACCTGAGTGAGCTTTTGAGCAACAGTTTCCTCATGCTCACAAAGATGCGTTTATTGGAGCTTGTCCTACTTCGCCTCATCCTCACAGCATTCACCTCTTCTATGAATTTTCGGTCCTCACTCTACCCGGTTACCCTCGCTTACCAACCTAGAGGCAACTAAACCAGCGTCTTCATCAATATACATCACAAACAAACTTTGAGCTCTCAAAATGGGCCACAGAGAGTCCTCTCATCCTAACCGGTTGCGATTCTACCCCTGCTCGCTTTGGGGTCGTTGAATTAGGCCGCTGCCGTAGAGTGGGGGCTATGTGCCAAGAGAAAGTCTGCTTTAACCTCAAATCGTGGTAGCGCTGACGAGTGAGCCTCACCCTCAGATCGACAACTTCTCAACCTCGATCTCACTTGCCTAGTACTTCTCCTTTCACGCTCCCATACATTTGTATATTTTCAATATGGCTTCCCTAGGCCTTGTACAATTCTAGAGATTACCTTAGTAGGGTCGAAGTCATCCCCACCGCCTCATCCTGTTCCGGAATTCTTTCTGTCACTGAATTCGGCTCATAAACACGCACCTCCATAGAGCTGTCACCTCAGAGTGAGCCTGTCACTTTAGAACTGCCAACATCTTTAGTACAGTACCGCTTCTAGCTATTCCTTAGACGATTCATTCACGCACCACACCATGACAAGCCCAAGTCACCTCTGCTCCACCTGTTCTGCAATAATACGGGAAACCCCAACACTCGTAAAATGGCAAGTGGGCCGTGAACACCATCCCACACATGAAGATTTCCATGCCGCCCTCAAAGAAGGATGCTTCATCTGTACTACAACCTGGCGGCATGTCAAAGCTCAGTCTAGATCTACCACTCTTAATGATCCTGTGGCCTTTATACCAACAAATTATGAACTCTTTGTCAATAAGGGAATTGGTAAGACAATAGGCAGTCAATATGATAAGCTTATTTGTCTGAAGATTCAGTATTCGGATACGCCAAGGACTGGGCTGAATTGTAATTTTGGATTAATACCAGCATCTAGTGAGTGACTCTCTTATTCCGGGGAATCCTGTGGGGGAATGACCTGGGAGTGCTCTCAGTGAGCTTCCGGTGTAGAAGCCGTGAAGAATCCTTGGTATGAATGGGTCTCGCTCACTGTAGCAACCGTTACTGAAATCCCGAACAGATCCTCCTTCTCTCATATAAACCCCGCTAAGACTTCTAGACAAACAATTCCGAGGCAACCATATGCATCCAAACATTTCATCCCACACTTCCTCTAGTTCAACCCTTGCTCTTGCATACCAGTGGTTTATCTCCTGTCGTGGCCTCCACAAACAATGTACTCGTCTTGTCGCCCCCACCAAGTACCTTCCTTCACGTCTTATTGACATTGGCATCAACGGCGATACTCACTGGAATCTCTATGTGACCACAGATTCTCCACCCACTTCACGGAATTATATGACTCTTTCCTATCGCTGGTCAAATGATTCGTGTATTAAGCTTCTCGCCTCCACGTATTCTTCCTTCATCGCTGGTCAACCAATTTTAGAATTGCCGCAGAGCTTTCAAGATTCGATAGTTATCGCAAGAAGGTTTGGAGTCAGGTATCTTTGGATTGACTGTCTATGCATCCAACAGGATTCTGCGACTGACTGGGAAAATGAATCTGCAAAGATGAGGGACATATATGCAAACTCTACATGCAATATCGCTGGTGCTGCGAGCGACTCTCCTCATGGTGGACTATTTCGAAATCGTGATATTGATGCTCTTAAACCTGGGATTATTCACACATCTTCATTCAATACCGACACAAAAAATGTTGAGGAACAAACTGTGGAAGAGTTTCATGCGATAGATATGATGTTCTGGGAACGACATGTAACCACAAAACCTCTCCACCAGCGCGGCTGGGTTTTCCAAGAGCGCCTCCTAGCACCTCGAGCTTTACATTTCACCGATGACCAAGTGTTCTGGGAGTGCTTTAATGGACAGAAATGCGAACAGTATCCCCTCGGTATACCGCTCTCTGACCCCTTGCGTAACTTCTCACTCCTTTTCGAAGACCAGATCTCCACTTCCCCTGTCCAGTCCTCAGCGTCAACTTCACTCTCAATATTAGCTCCACAGCAGAACCTAACAATGAGTCTCGAGACCTCCGGGCTCTGGAACGACCTCGTAGAGTCTTATTCCATCTGCTCTCTGACCATGCCCTCCGATAAACTCGTCGCTATCTCCGGCCTCGCGCATCTCTTCCACGAATATACACACGATACTTACCTCGCTGGGCACTGGCGCTCGCACCTCCTCTCTTCTCTCTACTGGATGGCTCGTGATCCAGCTCGCACACGCCTCCGTAACCAAAATAACCAAATTACGTACAGGGCACCATCATGGAGTTGGGCAAGCAATGACATTATACTCGATTACCGCTACATCATACCAAGCGACGTCCCTCTTGCATCTATAATCGACGCACAAGTCCAAACCGCTACAGACGATCCATTCGGCCAAGTCTCATCTGGTTATATTATCCTCGAAGGCATCGAGATCTCTGGCCAGGTCCTAAGGCGCCCCGAATTAGTGGGAACCCTGTCCACTGAAATGAATGACGAGGCTGCGGAGCGCGCGAGATGCATGGTGCTTGTTCACCTTGAAAGCTCTACTCATTCCAAACAATATCCAACGAAGAAGACTCAGAAAGCGTGTGAATACCCTGTCAAGGATGAGACAGAAGTGGAATTGAACGATCAGGGAGTTTTAAAAGTTAATATTGAGCTGGACTGCCTTGAGAATGGCTGGCGGGAAGATGGTCAGGGAGAGGAAGGTGGGGAGGAGGGGAGTAGGGAGGTCTTTTGTGTGCCGCTTAAGGCGCGCGAGATGAATCCCGCAGACTGGCCCGAGGTTAAGAGTTTCGGGATAGTGGGATTGGTTGTGAGAGCTGTTCATAAAATTTCCACGCTTTCCAAAGGCCATCTTGGAGACAAGGAGGAAGGAGAAGTAGAGGAGTTCGAGAGGATAGGTCTTTTTTACATTCACCATACTGAACATATGGCAACCGTTGGCGTGCTGGTTGATGAGAAGGAGGGCATCGTCACTATCAAAGAGGGGGGAAAGAAAAAGATGTTTAGGATTGTTTGAAAGAACGGTGGTCCAAGTTGTCGAGTCCTTCCATGATACTTGAGTGATTTTCAGAGGCATTCACCTAGTGTAAGTCCATCACCACAAGGTTCCCTTCTCCAGCTCCTGGAAGCCATCATTCCTCCCTATCCCTATAAGTGTTAGCCCTCTTGCGTCTCCTTTGCCTTAATACCCAGCCTCTCACACTCACTGCTTAACATCAATTCCCCTTTCTCCATTTTCACCTCCAACAGCCGTCTAATCAATCCTCGACCTAACTCCTTACACACATACATCCCAAAAACGACAACCTCAATATAAAACATGAAGTACTGAACCATTCCGAGGAAGACTATTGGGAGTCCACCCAGTAGTATAGGTATTGCTTGCAGATTTTCCGGGGTAGTATATGCGGTACGGAGTTGAGGGGTAGAGAGCAGATCGATGCCGGGCGTGGGTGAGATTGCCAGGCACGGAGCTCCTCATTTTGATATAGTAAGTCTTGAGCTAGTGATAGGAGTAGCTAGGCTATATTATCTACCTCTAAATAATAGTATATATATACTCCGACTTTAGATATATTGATTCTAAGATTAATTTAGAGTAGGTAAAGTATATATTTAATTCTAAAACCAAAGAACGAGTTAATAGGAAACTATACGTCCTAATCGACGACAGCTTCGAAATATACAAGAGCCTTGAAATTTTAGAGTTCTATTTCGATAAACATATTCTGTTATATCATCTCCTCCTCTACCTCCAACAAACTCCAGCTTTGTGACGTAGCAGTATTTGCTTTACTCAAGGTATACTATCGCGACTAAGTTAATTGACTCGAGTAGAGAGGTATAAATACAATTGACAAGGAGTACCGCGAGAAATATAGCGATTATGCTAAAGAATAACAAGGCTGGCTTCGCTACAAGTAGTCTGTCCGTATTCAATCTAAATAGAGTACTCAGAAGTATAGCCACTCCCCCGACTAAACTAGCTATTCCAAGAGCTAACAGAGTAAAGATAGAGTCTTGTTGGCAAGATATAGAATTGTAGACTCCTGTGAAGCCAATATTAATAAAGGCTTTTATATTACTATAGAACTTAATTATTCAACGAGATACTTGTATACTTAATAAAATGAGTAAACAGAATCTAACGAGGCACTTATAGAAATAAATCAAGGCTTCCTAAAAATCTAATACGAAGAGTATCCTCCAAGAGGATCAAATTCAATTCCTGACTACAGTTAATAATAAAGTCAAAGTCCGACGATCGATTAAGTCATTAGTACCAGAGAACGCGAAGGAAGAAGAGAAGGTAATAAGATATAAGGACCTTGTAAAAGCACGAGCGAAGTATATTGAAAAAGAGTCTACGCAAGAAGCCAAGGGCAAGAGAAGCCGTGGCCGAAAGTGTTGGATATTTTCAACGATGATCTTATTTTTATAGAGAGAAGTGTTATATATATAGACTTGGAGTCCATAAGGTTGCTTATTGCTACCTATTATTATGACTCATAGAAGGCAGTAGTTGTCCTTGCCTATCTTTGTTGTCTATATTCAACAGAAAGGCTAGAAGTAGTCCGCCGGAGGCAGAGCAAGGTACCGCAGACACGGCAAGACGTGACCGATGAAGGGGACGCAGACACGGCGAGGCGTAGTCGGAAATGCAAGAGCGCTGCGCAAGACCCGCCTGAGCCGAGCAATAAGGTGGCGCGAGCACCAGTGTCAGCCTCAGTAGTGCAGATATGCGGGGTATTGATTGCAGAAGATGAGATTGTGTCAGAACCATGGAGAGCCCAGTGGCGCGGATGTATTAGCAGAAGAAGAGACTGCCGCACGATACTTTAATAGAGTTGATAGACTGATCCTTGGTTGAGGTAAGCTGGACTGGCTTCGAGACTTGTTGCTATAAAGTAGAGTTAATCTGCGTCGGTTTCTGATACAATGAGTTGTACCAACCTTTGGTGTCCCTGCCCTGCTTGCTCTATTAATGCTTCCCTTATTATACCCTGTGATAGTCGTTGCCCGCTATTATTGTGCCCTGTTATGTATCTGGGGTAGTGTTTCCTCTTGTCACCGTGCACGCCGCTGTCTTGCTACGTTGTTATTATCTGAGCTGCTCCCAACGTCTTTACTAAGTCATGGCCCTACAGACTTTGTCATCGACAAGGTTATTATAGAATTCGTTAGCGGTCTATCTACCTTTGTAAAAGCGGATTCCCCTTCGTTACAGGGCTGAATATCGAAGAAGCTTATCGTTCTATGGTAAAATGATGAGCTGTGGGATATTGTTAAGGTACAAGCGGAAGAATGATCCAAACTATGTGTTATTGTAGAAGTTACTGTAAGGTTAAATCAGTGTCCTCTTTTTATCTTTATTAGTACGGACCAGCAGCTCGGCCAAAATCGGTTGACAGGTCAGTAAGCTTCTACTGTTCGGCGCGAGTAGGGAAAAGAATGGCTATACGGTGTCATCATAAGCGGTCGATTCTGATATATTATCTAGTTACATCAATAGGCGTAAGTTAATAGCAGAGCCGTGAGAAAGAAACCCTCATGGCTTATTTAATGTTCAGCCGCTTTCTCAGCTTGCAGAGTTTCTGCTTCAAAGAGCTCGATCTTGCCACTCCAGGCTCTGTACACTCATTTTGGCCTACCTTCGACTCAGCAGACGCGACTTGCAATGCTTGAAGCCGGTCTTCAAGTTGCCTACACCAGTTCGAAGAGGGCCCTTGGACGGTTGTGTATCCAGACAATGCTCGAATATACATTGCCATTGCCATGTCTTTCCGGTCGGTTTCCGAGAAGAGGTCTCCAAGGGCGAACATAGTAGTTAACGCCGGTAAATAAGACGACGCAAGTTTAAGGCCAAGAGAGTCCTCATAGCCTTCTAGCGCTCGAAGATACATTACTTCAGCCTCTGCTAGCTTGCCTTGGTCAGAGTAGAGGGCGCCTAGATTGTTGACTGTATCGAGTGTTGATGTGTGGTTTGGTTCAAGTGCCTTCTCATAGCCCTCTAGCGCTCGAAGATACATTGCCTCGGCCTCTGCCAGCTTGCCTTGGTTTTGGTAGAGGATGCCTAGATTGTTGACTGTAAGGAGTGTTGATGTGTGGTCCGGTCCAAGTGCCTTCTCATAGCCCTCTAGCGCTCGAAGATACATTGCCTCGGCCTCTGCCAGCTTGCCTTGGCTTTGGTAGAGGATGCCTAGATTGTTAACTGTACGGAGTGTTGATGTGTGATTCGGTCCAAGTGCCTTCTCATAGCCTTCTAGCGCTCGAAGATACATTACTTTGGCCTCTGCTAGCTTGCCTTGGTCAGAGTAGAGGTTGCCTAGGTTGTTGACTGTATCAAGTGTTAATGTATAGTCCGGTCCAAGGAGCTTCTCACAGCCTTCTAGCGCTCGAAGATACATTGCCTCGGCCTCTGCCAGCTTGCCTTGGCCAGAGTAGAGGGCGCCTAGATTGTTGACTGTACAGAGTGTTGATGTGTGGTCCGGTCCAAGTGCCTTCTCAAAGCCTTCTAGCGCTCGAAGATACATCGCCTCGGCCTCTGCCAGCTTGTCTTGGTTTTTGTAGAGATTGCCTAGGTTGTTGACTGTATCAAGTGTTGATGTGTGATCCGGTCCAAGTGCTTTCTCACAGCCTTCTAGCGCTCGAAGATACATCGCCTCGGCCTCTGCCAGCTTGCCTTGGTCAGAGTAGAGAGCGCCTAGATTATTGACTGTACGGAGTGTTGATGTGTGGTCCGGTCCAAGTGCCTTCTCATAGTCTTCTAGCGCTCGAAGATACATTGCCTCAGCCTCTGCCAGCTTGCCTTGGTCAGAGTAGAGGTTGCCTAGGTTGTTGACTGTATTAAGTGTTGATGTGTGGTCCGGTCCAAGTGCCTTCTCATAGCCTTCTAGCGCTCGAAGATACACCACCTCAGCCTCTGCCAGCTTGCCTTGGTCAGAGTAGAGGTTGCCTAGATTGTTGACTATATCAAGTGTTGATGTGTGGTCCGGTCCAAGTGCCTTCTCATAGCCCTCTAGCGCTCGAAGATACATTGCCTCGGCCTCTGCCAGCTTGCCTTGGTTTTTGTAGAGGTTGCCTAGGTTGTTGACTGTATCAAGTGTTGATGTGTGATCTGGTCCAAGTGCTTTCTCACAGCCCTCTAGCGCTCGAAGATACATCGCCTCGGCCTCTGCCAGCTTGTCTTGGTCAGAGTAGAGAGCGCCTAGATTGTTGACTGTATTAAGTGTTGATGTGTGGTCCGGTCCAAGTGCCTTCTCCTTGCCTTCTAGCGCTCGAAGATACATTGCCTCAGCCTCTGCCAGCTTGCCTTGGTTTTTGTAGAGAGCGCCTAGGTTGTTGACTGTAAGGAGTGTTGATGTGTGGTCCGGTCCAAGTGCCTTCTCATAGTCTTTTAGTGCTCGAAGATACATTGCCTCAGCCTCTGCCAGCTTGCCTTGGTTTTTGTAGAGGTTGCCTAGGTTGTTGACTGTATCAAGTGTTGATATGTGATCCGGTCCAAGTGCCTTCTCATAGCCTTTTAGCGCTCGAAGATACATTGCCTCGGCCTCTGCCAGCTTGCCTTGGCCAGAGTAAAGATCACCCAGATTATGAAAACCCCAATATAGTTCGTCTATATCTACCTTGGCATCTACTATAAAGGGAGTCTGTCGTGCTAAATGTTGAAGCAGCCGCTGCTGTAAAAGCCACCAGTGTTTCTTATTTGTATCAGGAACCTCCGAGGCTACACAAGTTAAGGCCAGATGTGCAAGGCTCTTGTCCCACTCCTTGTTAAGTACAAATACTATCCATGAGTGAACACAGCTATGTACACTATACCCTCTAGCCCCGACTTGCTGCCGAGGAGACTGGTCTAGATCAACTAGTCCGAAACTACAAAGCAGAGCCATAGCCTCATTAAAGTTCAGTTCGTCCTTAGTGAACTTCTGGATCCATTTGTCTGCGGAGTTTGCATGTCGAAGGAGGTCGAACCACAGGTCTTGTCTATCAAAATATGCCCACAGCTTGAGTAGTTTTGCTGATGCCCTATTTTGCTGTTGGATTCGATCGAAAGTGATCTGCCATGTCGTATACAATGTACGATCTTCATAGGAATTTAAAAGAGGACTTGTCGTCTGAAGCTTTAACCACGATATCTTATAAAGCCGAAGATAATCCGAGAAGCTTGTTGTCACGTGTTCGAGATATGCCCCCGCTGTGGCTAGAGCAAGTGGTAGGCCGTCTAGCTCCTTAACAAGTGCTATAGCATCAGGATCTACCTTATTAGTATTGTATTTGCCCTTACTATTAAATTATACCAACATACTATTTTCAATGCCCCTACGCCCTGATATATTAGACACGATCTCAAGACCTTCTCTAACATCTGGCAATTTCTGAACACGAATTCGTTCACCCTGCCCTACTTGCGATGACCGCGTCGTGATGATAATCGAGCCATGATCGGATCGAGGGAGGAATTGACGTATGTCGACTGCCGAGCCGTCGGGATTGCCAGGTGTCTTGGGATTGTCGAAGTTATCGTAGATCATTAGCCACCTTGTATTCTGCGGGAAGTCAAGCCAGGCCTTAACTACTCTAACCACTTGATCTAGGTCTGTATCTTGATCTACGTTTGATAATACACTAGTTGAAGGGTGATGCCTTAGTACCTGCTGAGCGATGTCTCGAAAGCTTAGCTTGAGAGAGTCCTCGTCATTCGCGTTTAACCAGAAGATCGCTGTATACTTCTCCTTGTGTCGTTTGGCATATGTAATCGCTAGCTGAGTCTTTCCTATGCCCCCAAGGCCATGTAGGACGACATAGGATCGACTATTATAACTATAAAGTAGCTCGTACATCTTCGACAGCTCCTTCTCTCTAGCAACAAACTGTGTAGCTGTAGGAAATGATACAAGGTCGAGCCCGACAGTAAATTTTTCTAAATCGACTCCTGTAATAATCAGTTTTATTGCTTTAGTTACTGTATCTATATAAATAACTTACCTTTATACAGTCTGTGAATCTCATCCTCTAGTCGCCTAAATGCCTGGTTCTTTCTCTCCCCGTAATTTGGTACCATAGATACATCGAAAATTCCGATTAAGCAGTACGCTGCATCCTCTTCAATAGTAGTATTCCGGTGCTCTGCCCAGGATCTGCGCTCTTTGATACTAAAACTCGACAATTTATTACCTCGGAGAGCTTTGTTTGCGATGCCGGTAATTTCGTATATCTGAGACTCAAGCGACAACTTGCTCCCTAGTCGCTCACCCTCCGAGCCAAAGAAGTCAACTAGCCTTGGTGCGAGGAGCTCCTGAAGCGTCCAGCCTCGACTGAACCAACGACTCTTCCTGAAACCTTCCTCCCATGCCCTCTGGCCATCCACCTCAGTGTCGGGCTTCGAGACATCCGAAAGGTAGACGTAGCAGCGCGCAGCGTTCTGGTACCACCGAAACATAGAGTTGATCGCCGCACCAAGCTCGACCGCATTCTTCCTATCAATGCAGCAGGTATCCACCCAGAAGTATTCAAGCCCATCTACTGCGGCCTGCTTCGCGCAGAACAGTATCTTCCTCCATCCAGCTTTGTTCGCAGCCTTGCTTTTGTCCTTGCCCTTCTTTAAGTCTTGATAGATGACCTCGTCTTTTTCCCAGGTATGAGAGAGTATTGCGTAGGCAGGGACTTCGCCGCTGGTAGGTTCGCGAAAGACGATTTCACCGTCAGGTTTGCGTTGCAAGAGGCGTATAAGAGACATGCTGGAGGTTCGCAAACGATCTTATAGCAAGCGCGACTTATATTACTTGATTGACATATTGGCGCAAGTACTGCAATTCAAGATCCAGAAAATGCAAAGCAAACGTTGAAGAGCTAATCGCAAGAAGGATATACTGTCGTGATCGTAGGCGCCGTCGACGAGGCTGTATTGTGGCGCAATCTAGTCAGCCACCATCTGCCTTCGCTATACAAGAACGCGGACGCTTTATTTTATTAGAAACTTTATATATTATAGATTGTTTCTTGAGCTAGTTATCTACTATTGTTAAGATGCCGGCTTCTACAAAGTTAAAGAGAGGTGAGATACTATAGGTAAGGATTAAGGGGACGGGACGGTTATAGAGACATTCACGGTGTGGAGGGATATTTGGTCACGAGACCCACTATTACAAATTAGGTTTAGATCATAGCTAGACATTGCTTTTCAGTCAGCCGCCACCAAACCTAATAGAGACCATCTTGCCACTCATTAACGGATAACACTCTCACAACGGTCACTAAAAGAGAGACTACTTCTCATAGGCTACTTTGTTCTACTCGAAGGATGTCGAGAAGCGGGACTTTCCAACAAGATCCGCTACACACAAATATACATTTCGAAGCTATACTAGTCACAGGCTTTATTTATATAAATTTTTGCCGAGATTACTTTAATTACAACAAAGCTGACCAGGATCTTCGATTGCTTGACTGGAGGTATCAGCCGTGTAGCGACGTCATATAACATAGCGCGCCCCGGCCGCTACAAGACTGAGAATAACGTTTTAGCATTATAATAAAACCTGGATATCTATATCTAATCGTTTTATGAGTTTAAAAGGTGAGAAGTGCTTGATGGTGGTGTTGCGAGTCGAGTGGTCCATTGGAGTGTCAAAGGAGGGGCCCTCTGTAAATTCAAGGGGGCGGCAACGACACGGTGATAGTTTCCGGAATTAGTAGGTTAGGGGTGTTCAGGAGAGATATATAATACAATTGAAAGAAAAATAAATAGAAATTTTTATGCGTTCCTAGATTTTTAGTCACTTGAACTTGAAGCACGTACGTTTTGTTTTGTTACGGGGTGTTTCTCAGCACGCAAGGATAGACGTTGCGTTTTTGAATAGCCAAAACACAAGCAACGCCCTTGTAATACTCTATTGGGAGTGTACTGAGCCTGGAGATGAACATATTTCCAGACTATGCTAGGCAGAAGTGCGTGAGAGATGACCTGGCGCATATGAGAAGATAGATAAGGGTATATTAGAAAGGTTGCTGACGGACCATGGATCTAATCCTTATCAGTTTAGGGTAGGTAGTGTTTTTGCTGTTGCGCATGGTTCTTTGTGAGTTCTTTTTTATTTTTCGAAACTCTAAAATCACGGTCAGGAGTGTTGATTAAGCTGATTTTGAGGACAAGTGCCGTGCAGGAACAGGTAGCACAGGATTAAGAATACGATCTTTTCTCCATCATATCTTCCACTCTTCCGCTACCCACATTAAAATTCTCACTAAATCAATGATGTATCTTCTTCCGGCTTACTCTCCCATCCTTCTTCTGTGGTCTAAAGCCCGATACCTACCCTACTTCCAGGCTTGATTTAAAGAATTATGACGGATGTGTCAGTCAGTGAGATTAGCAATGGAGAGTAGTGCCGAAGGGGGGGGGCGAAAGATAGTCTGACGCATAAGGAGGAGGCGGGACTCACAATTGATGGGCGGGTTTTTAATAGTAACAAAGATCAGTTTAGTGATAACATAAATGTGTATTAACCGGGAAAATTATTGGAGAGGAAAGGGAGAGCGAGGGCTATAGACTGGCTTATGGTGTATGTGAGTCTGCATCTCTTCCTCTAGGTTCTTATTTTGAGAGATAGATGTGAGAAGTGGAAAACTGACCTGTGTAGCTGAATCATCAGATTTCAGAGTCGGAGATACAGCCAGGAACTGAGAAAATTGGGCAGCCCATGATATTTATAATAATATGACGGTTTGATGATTGGACAAGGGTGGTTTATTAAATAACAGGAAACAGAGTAGAAGGGTGATAGAGCCTTGACTCATGGATGGCAGGAAAACACTGAGATTCCCGTAGATTTAGTCCCATTGGTGGACTGGAAGGCGGATAAATAGGAGAATGGAATATATGATTGCAGTGCTCAAAGAAACAAGGAAGCAAGGGCAGCCATGCTGTACTTGTCGTTGTGACTCGTTATTCATTGGTTAGCTCATCACCAGAAGAGCATAAATGCTAAGTCGCTTATATCCAGGTGAGCTTGAGTATATCACGTATGGAATAATATTGGCGAGAACATATTTCAAAAGATTTATTTGGTGTGAGTGAGATTTCAATGGTGGCAGTCCTATAGTGACGTTTATGCCACGAGCATAGTCCACACAGTCCTCATTCTCGAGTCCTCCTTCCTCACACATGTCTCCATCAATGCCTCTGAGACTACAGGCCTCAACTCACCAGCGGGAAGAATAATATCTAGATTCTTCCACAGCGGAATATATCTGTTATCCTGTCCTTTCCTCAGTCGAACAAGAATATCCGTCGATGTACAGCTATACTCAAGTGTAAACTTCGAGACCTCTAGTTTAGCAGAAATACCATCGTCTTCGTACCACGTGTACGAATAAACCTGGGACTTTCGGTCAGGAGGAGGGGGGAAGATTTCCACAGCCCTATAATCGTCCTCTACTACGTTGACGGAAGGGAAGCGATGATCGCCTGATGAGCGAGTCTGGACGTTCTTTCCTACAACTATAGCACCACCGACACGAACGAGAAGTGGGATGCTGTCCTGCCACTTGGAGGTAATATTTTGCCACTGGCCAGCTGAAATATATGCGTGAGAGCTGAGGTTGAAGTATCCTTCATCTTCAGGTCCTTTACTGGGAAGGTATGCCCTAGCCATCTCTTTTCCAGCCTCATACACACCACCAACAAGCAGTGTATCACCAAGCCAGTACTGTATCTCTCCGGCCATAACCTCTGGTGTCCAGACTTCCGAATCAGATTCGTAACCCCAGCCTATCCAACGCTGAGGTGGCACAGCAGTCATATGGCTTTCAAGCATGAGCGAGTAGAGATACGGGATAAGTTCGTAACGCCGCTTGATGGCATCACGAATGAGGGGGGTGATTTCGGGATACATCCAAGGCTCGATTACGCCGCCAATAGTGTTGTCGTTTTCGTCAGTTTTGAAACAGTTTATTGCGAAGCGAGGGGAGTGGATGCCGAGTTGGATCCAGCGGAGGAGAAGCTCAGGGGTGGGTTGAGGGCCTTCGAAACCGCCTATGTCGTGACCATAGCACTATGGATGTGTTAGTACAGACAATAGAAGAGATCGAAGTGGGAATGAGAACCTACTTGTAATAAGCTGACACCTGCGTTAAGAGATAAAGAATTTGCGCCTTTCATGCTTTCCCAGCTCGTAACGTTATCCCCACCCCATGAGCTTGCAGCATATCTCATTGTACCTGCTGTAGCTGATCGAGTGAGAACGAATGGTCGCACGTTAGGTTCGAGGTCGACAAGGGCATCATGAGATGACTTCCCCATCAATTCAGTGTGTAGAGCCCTTCCCCAAATTCCAATATGATTTCCTACCTTTTGATCAGAGACCTGGTTATCACGCTCAAGTGCGCATTCCCAGTCATCATCAGGAATAGTATACTCATTGTTATCATTCCAGATGCCTTCGATCCCACAAGTTCGGAGTGCTTTGACTCCTTCATACCACCATTGAAATCCAGCTTTGGATGTAAAATCAATGTGCCCACCCTCACCACTCTCTCCACCTCCAGCACTCCAAAGTCGAGCGATACCAGACTTCTGGGTTCTAGGATCGGAGAAGAACGCATTGGCCGCAACTAGTTTCTCATATTCGGGATGATTCGCGAGAACATAAGGTTTGACATTAGCAATGATGCGGATACCTTCAGCGTGGTACTTGGCAACAAATCCTTCCGGATCTGGGAATCTGTGATGGTTCCATGTGAAAACATTCCTTGTTTTGGGCTCTGTCTCTGCAACAGTGTACCCGGATGACATTTGAAATGCTGAGCAAGGAATGTCGTGCTTTTTTAGCTTTTCAGCGAAGTCCATCAGAGCGTCACAAGCTCTTGGCTCATCCAACATAGAGTACTTCATGCCACCCGCAATGTACCCAAATGCCCATCGTGGAACCAGTAAAGGATAGCCAACAAGATTCGCATAGATTTTGACAACATCCTGCAGTGTCTTGCCAACCATCAGGTATTCCTCCAGCCCGCCATAATCTTGTCTGTAAACCTTGAAATGTCCCCAGAGCCCATCGATTTCGGACCCAACAGCATACGTGCCGCGGCTATGTGAGGTTGAGAATATACCAATACAGCCTTCTGGAGTGGCGTTAATCAGAAGAGGTATGTGCTTGTATAACGGATCTGTTCGATACGCGTCGTAGCCAAAACAATCTGTAGCAGAAAGTATGAAGTGTCGATTCGAAAGGTTCATAGGGGCTGCCTTTTCCCCAAGCCCAACATGTAACGTATCCCTCTTGTATCTTGTGTAGTGTGCAACTCCTGTAGAATCAACTACATAAGATCTGAATTGAAGATCCTCGTGAATAGGCTTTTCCTGTCCTGCAAGCTGCAATGACACTCGAGGGCAATCCTGCCAGTCGACTGTAGCTGTAACATCGCCTAGGGTGATTGTCTTCTGGTTAGATGTAGCTTGCGATGTTGGCTTGAGGTGTGCAAAGTTTGCTGCTGGACGAGAAGTACTCGGGTGAGGAGGCAACGGATGAGTTGGCGAGGAAAATGTTGTTCGGAAAAGGCCAGGTTGGAGTGCTTCGAATGTAAATTGGAATTTCGTCCCCGGAGCAGTTGATTCGAGCTTCAAATCAGTAGAGACAGGCTGTGTGTTATTGGCAGAAATGTTGTGCTCCAACTCCGAAGTAACGGGGTGGTATTTTTGTGGGATATACTCTTGTTGACGCATGATTGATATGAAGCTATTCAGGATGCTACTGCGAACTGCTTAACTTGTTGGTTGCAACGAAACATACTTACCTTCCTACTTACCTCATAAAAGAAGCTCATCCGAGACCGGACGCTCTCACCCTCAAATTATTCACGTGGTGAGAGGGCTGCCCCTCACACGTCGTAGTACGATTCATGATCAATAAAAGTCGTGAGGTTGTTGGTCATGCAGCAGTGGATAAGACGTTTTACATGTTCAGCGGCGGTTGGGGTTTCGTCGGAGTATATCCGGGGAAATATCCGAAGGCTACTCTAACGTTATTAGGACTTCCCCGCGATATGGCAAACCTTTTTCGGACACCACTCAACTCTGTTACAAACTTCACTTATGCCCCGAGACGAGGTAATATCTCAAAGATCATCAATATTTTTTATTTATTTATTTATATCGGGATTAAGTTTCTGTACTCGTCCGAACATTATTCGAATTCAAGAATACCCTCATCTAGACACTAGTTTAAAATACTTCCAAAGCCAAATGATGTCTTCACATTAATTGAATGCCATGGAGCTTGTCCAACTGTCGGCCTTTGACGGCATGTTATATTACTTCAACTTCATGATTATATCGGGAGACTTACCATATCAAGACACGAAACGGCTCATATCCACGTCTTTTCGCACGTGTCCCTGTTTTTCTTACTTCAGAGCGGGGAAATTTCAAAAGTTTAATGGGAATACCTGACCCGAAGGCCGAGTGACCCCAGACCCCAATACTCCAGATCAGCGTTTGAGTCGTTATCTGCTTCCCCACTATGAATTTCGAGTCAACCCACATATAAGATGAAGAAATGGCCGGGAATCCAATGATCTTCGCCTGAATCGGTCCTTTCCCCTGCCTCTTGAACCCGAGTACGACTTTCCTTAAGTCTACTTCAGAGTAGCTTGCTATTATCTTCTCTACTTCAGGTTTTCTATCTCGATTACTATGATGGCATCTAATGAACAACCTTCGTCGAGCGACCCTAAGGGTGATATCGAGGCTATCGAAGATGTCACAACAAAAGAACGTATCGAAGACACAAGTGGGAAAGACAAAGCAGCCGAGTTCCTTCAAAATGCAAATCAAAATGTTGTACTGTCTGCAGAAGACAATGCTCGAGTACTGCGAAAGATTGACTTAACAATTCTCCCAATCATGCTGGCTGTTTACTTCCTACAGCAATTGGACAAGTCAACACTATCATATGCTAGTGTCTTTGGCCTAGTGAAGGATGCACATCTTGGAGGTCAAGACTATTCCTGGCTAGGATCGATCGTCTACGTGGCTCAGCTTGTTATGCAACCAGTTATTGCATTCTTCTTGGTCAAGCTTCCAACTGGAAAGTTTGCAGCTGCAATGGTTCTGTGTTGGGGCATTGTTCTTAGCTGCATGTCTGTAGCGAAGAACTTTAAGGGCTTGCTTGCCACAAGGTTCTTTCTTGGGTGTTTTGAAGCTTCGGTTGGTACGTCTTGATGCTATGCCTATAATTTGAAATGCATTGCCTAACTTCCATGCTAGCACCGACCTTCATCGCGATTACCCAAATGTGGTGGAGACGTAGCGAACAGACAAACCGAAATGCTTCTTGGTATGCGATGAATGGAGTAACTAACATGGTATTTAACCTGCTCTGAAACCTGTCTTGTAGATTTGCTCATCTTTCTCAGGTTGGTAGTCTTTTGGCATGGGGCCTTGGGCATATTCATTCGACAGCGCTCCACTCATACCAGGTCAGTCCAGAATTTAAGCACTATAAAGTTGTCGTTCAACTCAGTTAACCATATCGAAAGATTATTTTTCTGGCTTGTGGTCTCCTCACCGTGGTATTCTCAATTGTTGTTTTGTACGTATAGCACTTCTCCATAACTATAACCTACTAACATTTTTTTAAAGCTTATTTATGCCAGATTCGCCTGTCGAAGCTAAATTTCTCAATGATCATGATAAGCTTTTGGCAGTGGAGCGGCTGCGTGACAATCAGATGGGAGTAGTCTCGACTGAATGGAAATGGGAACATGTCACTGAAAGTCTCCTTGATTTGAAAACCTGGTTCTGGTTCTCGTTAATTTTCTCTATCTCGTAAGAATACAGCCAGTCGAAAATATGGTCCTTTTCTGACTCGAAACAGAATCCCTAGTGGTGGAATTACCACCTTTGGCCCCCTAATCATTAACTCTTTTGGCTTCGACAGTTTCAAAACGATCCTCTTAAATATACCATTTGGAGCTGTTCAAATTATTGCGACTATGGGAGGTGCTGCACTAGCGACCTACACCAAGAGGAAAGGGCCGGTCTTGGCACTTCTCTGTATCCCACCTATTATCGGATGTGTTATCCTGTTATGCATACCACACGCGAAGGCTCATAAGGGGCCTCTCCTTGTCGGATACTATCTGGTATGTTCCTCCTTACCCCTTAGAAATACAAAAAACTAATACAAACTATCAGATTTCTGTGTACCCAGGAATCTGTATGTGTTTTCCCAAGCTTGCCAAAATTCCTATTTACCTTCGCTAATAAGAACCCAGCACCCTTAATTTACTCGTGGTCGTCCCAGAACACGGCAGGGGAAACTAAGAAAAAGACAACAACGGCTGTGTTGTTCATTGGTCAAAGTGCAGGAAATGTGCGACTCGCCTTTCAGTTACATGGGTCATTCGCTAACAGATGCAGATTATCGGACCTCATTTATACACAACCACAGAAGCACCAGAATATAGACGTGGCCTGCTTTCCAAGTATGATTCAAGATTTCCTATCATTGAACCCAACAACTAATTGTTTGCAGTCTCGTCCTCTTTATCGCCCTAATCATTCTCGTCATGTAAGTCCAACATTCCAAATACTCTGCCAATCTAACACCTCATAGTCTAACCACACTTTACCTCATGCTTTTAAATAAGAAACACGCAAAACGTAGAGTCGCAGTCGGCAAATCTGCAGTGGTCATTGACAAATCCATGATGAATGTCCAGGAACGAGCCGTGCACGATGCAATCGACGAGAACGAAGCATCTGAAAGCAAAGCCTTTGATGATGAAACCGATTTGAAGAACGAGGATTTCATTTTTGTCTATTGATTATACCCGTTCTTAAGCCTCCATCGTACCATTTCTGAATTATCTTCATTTCAGATACAGAAGATAAACAAAAAGAACTTTGGGGGATTTTGAGCATCACATGACACAATAAATTAGCATCACGTACCAGAACCTAAGTTTCAAATCAATGGCTTTCAAATCTTTGATCCCCTTGCTCTTTATTCTTCGCTATCTTTCCCTGGGATCAGAAATAACTGTCTTCACTACTACCATTTTCTAACTGCTCTGTTACCTTGTACACGTGATATCAGCTACAACTTGCCAATTTTGGTCAACCCAGGTTCCTCTCGCCTAAGACCACCTTCCTCTCAAAGACCCATGGGTGCGCCTCAAGCGCCACTACAACGTCAAGCTTTCTCTTCCCTTCGCTCATCAATCACTTGCGTGTAATTCGTCCAAGCACCTGCATCGGCTACCATCCGGAATCCTATTTTGACTTCACTTGTTGCAGCTGCCGCATCTAGGGGATTTTAAGATAGGTACCGTTCTTTGAGGGTCTCATTGCAGGAAGTGGGAACATCGGTTTCATTATGCTTTCGCGCTCAACGGTTCTTACTTTTATTGATAATTTTATTAACGTATTTTGGGCCGAACGTACGAAATAGAAATCAGCAACTTCTCATCCGGAAGTCTCGGGCCAGTACTAGTGTCGAGATCGTGTCGTACATGATCACCAACGAGGTTGTCCAGGATACCATGAACTCTTCTGGGTAATATCCGGATTTATGTTTGTGGTCGGTATGATGAGTAGGGAGGCTGAGCAATATGAGAATCGTATTCTGCATGCCAACAATGGTACGAATTCTCATTTACACGGGTGCGCCTGTAAAATCTGCACGGTGCCGTTCGCCTCCTTCCAGAGTCGGCACATGAGGCACAAGTTACACACAAAGAGAAGGTTACACAGCCCCAAATTCCCAATTCTTACCTTCCGCTGACAAAAGTTATGCGGCACAGGTTACCCCAGAAACTTTATGTTTGCTCTCATTCGTCAATCATTGGTTCCTTGCAGGTATTCTCTTGAAGGAGAGTGAATCCAGACCATCTCGGTACACAATAACGTTGGTCTTAAACAGGGAGGTCACGCTTCTTAAGGTCATATATAAAACTCTTCAAGCTCCTCCACAGATCACACACAAATCCACTCAAATCACCTCACCTCCCGCCAATCACTTCCACATTCCATCCACCCTCCAAATATATAACAAGATGCAGTTTTCCATCTTCACTGTGCTCTCTCTTGCTTCCGCCGTCTTGGCTGCCGACCCCCAAATTGTTAAGGTTGGCGATGGCGCTCTCGCGTTCTCCCCAAGCACTATTACCGCCGCCGTTGGTAGCACAGTTGAATTCCGCTTCTATCCTATGAAACACAGCGTCGCGCAAGGAACGTTCGAGTCACCATGTACCCCAGGCAGCAATACATCGTTCTTCTCTGGTGGAATGGCCACGGCCAGTGGCGTGAATAACATGACGTTCACCTTGACTATTGCGGATGATAAGCCAATTTACTACTATTGCGCTTTCCCAGGTCATTGTGGAAGTGGAATGGTTGGAATTATCAATCCTCCGTAATGCTTCCTTTTACACTTCTTCATTCACATACTAATGAGACACCTAGATCCGACACATCCAAAGGTCTTGACGCCTACGTCGCAGCCGCAAAAGATAAGACCACCACTCCGCTCACCAAAGTTCAGGGTGGTACCATTGCACCTCTCAAAGTGGCATCCAATGGTACCGTCACCTCTGCCTCGCCAAGCGCAACTAAGACCTCTAATGGTGGATATGGAGGGGGCGATGCGACAACTACTCCAAGTGCCACCCCTAAGTCTGCTGCCGGATTGTCGAGAGGCGAGGTTTCGTGGGGTGTTATGGGTGCAATTGCTGGATTTGTTGGTTTAATGATCTAAGCGTTTTTACTGATGAGGGAATAATGAGTACGGATTTTAGAGGTAGAAATGTGAGGAGGAAAGAGTAAAACTATGCCTGTACAATAATCCATAATAATCAAGAAGCAATAGCTTCATCGAACAAAGATTTCAGGACACATCTTCACCCAATTTCGTTCCTCCTTTTTTTGTTTCGTAATAATATCTGACAATATCAAAAGCGACAATGGATAATAGCTTTCAGAGAACACCATACCTCGGACATCCGAGGCACAACCCTCAAAAAACTCCCAAATCAGGTAACTTGCCCGCTCACGTGCACGACCCGTGACGTCCGAAAGTGGACCGGCGCCGGCTAAATCGTCTCCGAAAGCCGACAGCTACACCTCCGCACTTTCCTTTTCCCATCGCAACACGTCTCACCACTTCATTTCTCACCTCCGATGTTCCTCTCTGCTTCATAACTCGCCTCTTTTTCATATATGCGGACGCTACAACCAAATCCGAAATAATCCGGCACTGTAAATCTTATCTCCAGGTGGACATTGAGAGAAGTATGACATCCGTCCCTACAGGAGCTCCAATCCCGCCCCCGGGACCCCCGGGACCGACTCCCAGTTCTGCACCTGCACCTGCAACTCCAACTTCCCTTCCACCCCCAGTCCCGGGGTCAGGACAACAACCGTCCACCCCATCGGCTGGAGAATCAAGCAGGAAGCGTGCCAGACCAACGAAGTCATGTCTAGAGTGTCGCCGCAAGAAACTAAAATGTGATCGCGTCCAGCCATGTATGCAATGCAAGAAAATGGGGCGAGAAGCCCTGTGCGTATTTGCCAATGGGCCGCCTGGGGAAAGGGAAGATGGGGAGAGGGAGAGGGAGAGAGAGGGGCAGGGAGGTGGGGGGAAGAGACCGAGGGTTGAGGTTAGTAGGTTGGCTACATGGGGAGCGCCTGTGGTTGCTTTTGCTGGAACACCTGGGGCTGGGGTGGAAAGGCAGGTTGGGAGGGAGGGAGAGAGGGGGGGCGTGGGGGCAGTAGGGACCCCAATGGCGATTCATAATGTCGTTGAGAGGGTGCCACCACAGGTGCAGGAGGCGCCGATGACGGATGCGGGGATGCGGAATGAGGGTGTAGGGAGGATGCATATTAGGGAGAATGGATCGAGGTATATTGGGCTTGGGGATAGACTTGCTTTGTTGGATCACGTGAGTTGAGTTGACTTATTACGTGGGTCTGTCCACTAACCTCGATAGTTCTCGGATGAGAAAGACTTCATCATTTCAAGCGTCAGAGATCCGAGCCTCTCTGGCATGCTTAGTGAGATGTCTGGGTACCAGAAGATGTTCAACCCCAAAAGGAAACCACCTGGGTCGACAACTGAAGAAAGGAAATCAATGCTCGATCAGATGCTACATCTCCTGCCTGAGGATTCGGTCATTGATCTTCTGGTACAGAGATACACCGCTGATCTAGAGAATGTGCTTAGAGTGGTTCATATACCGACCTTTCTCAGAGAATGTGAAGAGATCAAAAGATTCCGACAATCTCAGGCCCCAAATTTGCCAGCACATGTTCCCGAGGCCGCTATTGCTCAATTGTTAGCAATTTCTGTAATTACGTCTCGCCTTAACGATTCGACCGAAACAGAATCAGCAACTACCAGGTTATCTGAAGAACAGATCTTCACATCCATCAATGTGATCCTGGTCTGGTTGGAGAGTACGAAAGGCAAGCAGAGAATTAATTTGCCAATGATACGAGCTCAAACGCTTCTTCTAATTGCAAGATCGCTAAATTCGAGTATCTATTCTACCCCTGAACTCTGGAAAGATAGCGGCATAGTTATCCGAATTGCAATGATAATGGGACTTCACCGTGATCCTGAACACATATTAGAGATGTCGAAATTTGAAAAAGAACAGCGGAGGAAGATTTGGAGAACGATAGTTGAGCTTGATTTGCAATTCTCTTTGGCGACCGGAATGCCGCCGGCTATTCTTTCGACTGATTTCAACTCGAATAATCTAATTCACGTTAATGATCACGATCTTACTGAGGATATGACAGAGTATCCTTTGCCGAAATCGCAGGATACCTGGACAGACGCTTTACCTCAAATTATTCTCGGGCTATCGATAAAAGAACGATTGGACGCAGCAAATATGTTAGCAAGGGAAATTGATCTGGAACGAGACGCACACGAAATCATCGTTCGAGCAAAGACCCTCGAAAAAGCAGTCCACTCTTTACAAAATAGCTTGCCAACTCCACCAAAAGGAAGGAGTAAAATATTTCCTAATATCATGCTTGATGTGTATTTACGGAGACCATCTCATGCACTCTATCGGACTGTGGCTTTGAGTCCGTATGCCACACGATTTCCAGAAGCTAGGAAAGGAGCGTTGCGTAGCTCAGTTGCGATTCTTTCACATCTCGACGCCTTGGATCCTACAGTTGCGGATCTCGACACCATCAAATCTAAGAACTATCTCAATTTGTTCCATGTTCTATGCAAGAACGAGATTGTTCAATCTGCACTTTTCCTGTGTTACGAAATCAGGTCATACAACCTGCCGAGAGATCGGCAGTATGGAGAAGCTGAGCCAGATGATACTGTTCCATGGACAAAGCACAGTCTTACCAGAATTGTAGAAAACACTCTTAACAGCTACCTGCAACGTTTAGGAGAATACGGCAGCGACCTCAAATTTATCCTCCCCCTCTCAATTGTCCTCCAATCTGTCCGTTCCGACGGCACCCCTGAAGGAAAACGCGAAATGATGATCAAAGGCACTGAACGTGTGCTCTACGCCTGCCGCAAAGCCCACCCCGGCCCCGTAGCCATATCTCATTCCCAAAATTCAAACAGCAACGTCCAGACGCCCAAACTGGTAGGAAGCCGACCTATTTTCCTCAATGACACAAGGGTCGCTGATGAGTTCTTCCAGTCGCATACACCTGCTTCGTCTGAACGGAGCACTACTACCGATGGTTGGGTCACGCAGAGTCTTTTCCCGAATCCCGGGAAGAAGATGTTTGAAGCGGGAGGGACGAATAGTATTTATGGGACACAAACGGCGGCGAATTGTCCTCCGGTAATGGATCAGGTAAATCACAACCTTCCTCTAAGCAATTCTCTTTTCAATAGTTTTGTAATTGAATGGGGCCATGGGGACTGATTTTATATGAAAATAGCAGCAGGTAATGATGCTTGAGAATTTTGGATTCCAAGATTTTGATTTTGGGTTGAGTGGGTGGGATATGGGGCAGTCTTGGTTCTAGCTCTCGAGTAGAGCCTGCAGGAGACGACGAGTACATATGTTTGCTGTATTAATATCCTTCGTATGATACCAATTTATAACTACTTGCCCCAAACTCCCATCCCTTCCTCACCACGCCGCGCCACAGTATATGTTACTCAGAAATTACAACCGCCTTCCCCACCAAGGCCTCCCCCATCCCATTCTCACCATCAATCAAATTAACCATATACCTAGCTACAGTCGCTCGGCTACAGCTAGCCGTTATACCCACACCCTTCCCATCCTCCCCAAAACTCTTCACCGTTTTCTCCGGACCATCACTCAACATCACAGGCTTGACAATTGTCCACTTGATTCCGGAGGAAGAGGAGCGGAGTATTGTTTCAACGTTCTCATGGTCCTTCATTGCAACCCCAATATTACTCTTCCACAGTAAATGTCGCACCGGCCAAAATGTGTGCGCTTTACTTGATCCAGTCCCGACCGAACTCAATACCACCAACCTCTGAATCCCTTGCTCTCCCATGACAGCCAACACATTCTCAGCCGTCTTAGCCATCAAGTCCGCTGGACTTGTGGGTTTCGAAAACGGCGAGTCGGTTTCCCGGGATGAGGCGAGGGCGATCACTACGGCGTCGATTGGGTTTGGAGATTGCGAAATCGATTTTTGTACATCCGGTAAGTTCATCGGGGAGCCTTCTACGTACGTGACTCCTGATGGAGCGGGTGTGGTGGGTGTTTTTCGCACGAGTGCAGTGATGGTGTGGGTTTGGGCGAGGAGTTGTTGGAGGATGATGGCGCCAGTTCGGCCGGTGCTGCCTATGAGGAGGACTTGCATTTTCGAATTGATGTATTAGTTGCGGGGAGAGGTTGGTTGAGGGGTAGGTTGAACTCGAGCAAGATGAGTGAGAGGGTGGTGAGATATGGTGGTTGAAAGATAAAGTGTTGTGAAATCTCTTATGAAATTTTTGTTTTACGATCTCAGTTTAACACTTGAGACCTTCGAACTCTTGAATTGTTGCTTGAAATATTGTATGTTTAAGATATCGCGAACTGGATGGATTGGTATGAAGTTGATCTGGAAATGTTGTTCTGGCAGCTCAATCATCTGGCAACTCCAAAATACTTATACACAATCCATTCTACTTCAATCCTACATGCATCCAGCCTCTCCGTCATCTATCAGAATGATTTGTAAAAAAATCCATGGAATCCATCTCGGATTCACGCTATTTCGTCCAATGATGGTTATCTCCGATCGGCTCCGACGTTGGTGACCGGATCCGGATGCTGAATCTGTACCTCGGTTTTAAGGACACACTTTTCGCCGAAATCTAACTTCCACGGTATCTCTAGATATCTCGGCCAATGTAACAAACCGGTCATTTCTACGACCTCGAAACATTAGCATGCGACATAATAAGGACTTAACAGTCATACTAATGTCTCTTTTCATGACTCTCAGGTTGTCGTGTATTGTAGACACCCCACATATATTTCTTGTTGCACTGTGCCGTGAGGTGCCCAGATAAGCTTGTTCGATGGAGATCCATGATGTCTATGATAACTTTCTTCAGAGACATTTGAGGTATCTACGAGATTTTGATAATAAAATTTCGAGGAGCGTGAGGATGTGTGATGACGATACTGAAGGAAGGGGTGAGAGGAGTTGTCTCCGAAAAAACACCTTCAGGATGCACTCAGAGGATGAAGGGGTCAGAACAGGGTAAAGCTATTCACAACAAGATCTCTAATCTGCTGAACTTTCTAGTACTCAGCGACCTCGACCGTCAATTTCATGAATACGAATGAAACCATTTGCCTCCTTATGAGCTTGATACATAGTTTGTGGATCACTATATACATTGTTCTCTTACAAACACATCAACACGAATTTATATGTGTGTCCAGTGTTATTACACAAAGTTAGCATTTAGTGGGTGAGCTAGCCTCGTTCTGTTGGGCGTCCAGGTGTATGTTTTTATTTATTTTAAGTTGTTTTTTTGGTTCAACCTCAAGGCGTTCCTTCCAGAAGAATGCCCCTCCCGAAATTGATAATTTATCAAGAGTTGCCGTTCTCAAGCGCAAATAGTAAACCTCGAGTTTTCCAACAGCAACAAAACACGACAAGGAGCATTCACTTCTGTACTTCCACCTCTGTCAGAGCACGATGTGGAAATATCTCGTACCAATTTTTGCATTTGCGAAATTGCTATCCTTTTCCCAGTTCACAGATCAATGGACTCAAATTAATAACCTCAGAGCACTGTACCACATTTCCGAGACGAGAAAGAATCTTGCAGTATCTCAGGACCCTGGAGTATGGCAATTACACGTGTCACGGCGTGTTGGGGCAGACACTTTGAATAAGAGACAGTCAATTCATCAATTGGAGAATATCCGGAGTGGTTACACCGTCGAAAGTAATAGAAAATGCATATCTCATCATGGGTCTTCTCTGATAACTTTGCAGTTTCTCTCGGGACTCCACCTCAACCTGTGACGGTAGTGATCGACACGGGCTCATCGGAGCTCTGGGTAAATCCGGATTGTGAGCCTTGAGAGATAATATGTGATCGAGCGATTGGTACTGACAGACATCAGGCGGAAATTCCGAGGATCGTGATACCTGCGATACCTTTCCTAGGTACCATCCAGAGAATTCTTCAACAGCAAATAATTTGAAAAGTACGTTTTCTATCAATTACGATCTTGGCTACACGACCGGAGAGTATTATACCGACAACATAGCCATTGGAGGTGAGTCGCCCAATATGAGCCATGAATTTCCTTCTATTGATGACAATAAGACGCAAAGATCACGAAGCAGCAGTTCGGGGTCGCTGTTTTCAGTGAGTATCATGATTATGGCATTCTGGGACTTGGGTTAGGCATGGGTCTCGCGACTAATTACAGCACTGTCGTTGACCAGCTGTTTGCCCAGAACATCACTTCAAGCCGAGCATTTAGCTTGAACCTTGCAGGTATTAATAAGACTCAAGGTGAGTTATAGAGGTTTAATCTTCGAACCTGGTTTCACTAATCCCTTAGGTTCGATTATCTTCGGTGGAATAGACACAATGAAATACTCTGGAACTCTCGAGAAAGTTGCTATTATCCCTCCTCGACTATCACCGGATGGGTTTCCGAGGTAGGTAGGCATGGTCGTGAACTTGATTGACTTCTAACTTTCAAAGATACTGGATGCAGCTCGATAGTATCTCTATTACTCCCCCTAATCGCACATCTGCAACAAAAATCACGCCCACAAATGTTACACAGCATATCTTTCCTGATAGCGGTTCAACTCTCTCCGTACTTTCATCATCCATTTTCAGCACATTGTTGTCTTATTTTCCAGAAGCAGTTGGCCATGGTGGGGGTGCCTACACTATTCCGTGTAGCTACCGGTCTCTCAACGGGACAATCTCTTTTACATTCGGACAGACAACTATTGACGTTTCATATTATGAATGGATTTGGTTCGATAATATTCAATGCTGGTTTGGTGCAGTTTCTTCGAGCGGAGAAAAGCAGGTTCTGGGTGGTAAGGTACCTCATTTGATGTTGGCTTGGTACTACAATGACTAACATCAAAAAGATTCTTTCATGAGATCCGCCTATGGTTTGTACCATCTTCTAGCTATGGTACATGTGCTAATGGTATATAGTTGTCTACGACCAAGATAATTACAACATCCATGTTGCCCAAGCCGCGAATTGTGGATCAAACGTCATTCCCATTACCAATGGGGTTGGTGCCGTACCTTCTGCTACCGGGGATTGCTCGATGAGCGTACTCAAATCAACAGTCATCGCGGTTTCAACTATATCATCTTCAAGCACAGTTTCGAGTTCTCTACCAATAGCCCCTCCGCACCATCAGCGCCCGCATTCGCTGGAAAGTTAAGGGCGCATTCACCACATCCCTATATCCTGTGATACTCAATCCACTGGCATAGCATAGGCGCTTTGTTCCATAGGCAGTCATAAAAATCGATGGATGAAGCTGTTACTGTTCCTCATTCAGATATGAAACTGTAGTTCTCAACACACTTGCAAGACGCTCTAGCACGGCCTGTAGATTTGCTGCTTATGAATATAACGTTTTCAAGCACTGCATCTGATTCTAAACCGTTCGTTACCACAGACTCTCTGTGACTATTTACATCAATTACCATAGCCGAGAGGCATATGCGCCAAGATTCGTCTGAAGTGATAATTACGCTAGCATTGCAGATACATTAAGCGCAGAAGTAACAGCTAAGTCGGCTTGAAGGCCGTCGTCCTGCTTAACTCCGTTAGAAAATTTAATCTCAGAAGCTGGTGAAAATACAGGTCGCTTCTTACTTGTCTGGTGACCAAGAATCAAACATTTTGAGTTTCCAGAGACGGTTTCCAGGTCTTGACCTCCTATTCCTCATCCTTCACTTGATTTTCCAATTCCCACTCTGTTCTATGGATCTTTAACTTCGCTATTCTTTGAAGACCTTATTTAAGCCTAACACTGATGTTTGACAGTTGAATTGTTCAACGGGGTTCCAGCTCATCCAGGGAGGAAAATGCTCGGCCAGGGTAGAGAGTTACACTAGTGAGAGCCCCACATAGTCTCTACCCTGGATGAGCTTTTTAACTATTTCAAATGTAGTATAGACTCTGTACATATTAGCATATGCTAGGTATATGCTTAGCATATTTGAATAATAACTTGACTATACGATTATCAGGTTTTATAGACTTAGGTAAAACTAAAGGTTTTATAGGCTCTCTATAGTAAGAGGAAAAGAATTAATGAGTTCGGTCATTATAAACATCGAGCTAATAGTGCAAAGTTAGAGCGTTCGGTGTTACCATAACACGTCGGTTCGCACTAGGGTGACCAGCTATACGACTGGTGTAAGCCTGGCATATTCCCTACCTTAGCTGAGTTTTGCAATACGAAGGTATTACAAAATCTTGATTTGGCTTCCTAGTCGAATTCTTGCATTTACCAAAGCCTAACTGGAAAACCTAACTAGGTGCTAATATTTAGCAAAATATTAAGACACCGCCTCCCTCTTGTCTAAGTCAATTTAGATCGACTCTCTTGTTTCTTTCCTCAATCTGAAGGCCTCGAGAATAAGGGTTTGCATATGCTTGTTGGTGATGGGATGCTGACAATCCCCAATCAGTTGGTTTCTAATCTTATCTTCTGTTGCCCATGCAAAAGCTTGATGTTCCTTGGGATCCAACTTTATATGCTCGCAGAAGACGCTAAAGGGTCAACCTCAAAGAGTTCGAGTTTTCCTTTCAAAGGATCACTTCGCTGTCCTTGAGATAGAATCAGCATTTGAATAAACTTGCCGTCAGGTAAAGAATCATATTGGTATTTCTGCATTCATGCCGAAGCCTCGTCGCTCAGTGGGTGCGCAGGGCCATTGCCAGGAAATTGAGCTTCTTCCGATCGATCACCCATCTTTTCTCAAATGTATGTCACAGAGGATACAAAAGGAAGAATAGATGAAAAGGGTCTAGCTGGATAGTCATATTCATAAAGCCAGCTAGTTTTAATTTCGCGAGGTTCTGAGCACCCAAGCTCGAGAGGATTCGCAGTCTCAAGAAAACGGGGCGTCAACATTTAAACTCAGTTACCGGGCGTTGAGAAGACATAGGGGCCCAATCAACCTTGACTAGAATATATCAGCATGCAGCTTCAAAAAGAAATGAGAAACCAAGCATGGAGATTCCCGAGCGTAAAAGATTGAAGCCACTCTAGTCAAGCGAATCAGGTGAACCCCTAGCTGCCGAGAATAATTCAAAGTATTACATTGCACGCCACAATATTAATCCGAGGGAGCAGCACAACATAGCCCTCTATCGACCAGGATTTAGTTCCTAAAGAAAGTGACCCCTTTTGATGCTCGAAACCTGGTATGTGTAGAACTTGATTAGTATGCTAACAACACCCCCTTTAAGCCTTGGAACTTAATTGCGTTTTGTTACAGGAAAACTCGATGCTAACGCCGAAAACGAGCACGGTTGGTGGCTCGCGGAAGGATAGTGGTGGTAATAACACTGGCCAAAAGCGGTCATCCAGCTGCACTGACGCGCCATTACCGCTCGGAAAACGGTCCTATTCGGGCTCTCCAATAAACGCCGGGAGCGGTGCGGTACCAAATCAAGTACATCATCGTGTTATCTGTCGTGATTATGAAAAGGCTATCTACAAGGCAGACTCCCGAGCAGCTCTCCTTACGACGGTAAGTCGCTACATTGAATGACGCGAGCCTTTAAATACGAAAGCTAGTGTACTCCAACGAGACATCTCAATCCATAGCCTTCTTATAAATAACGACAATAACCCTTCTCCATATTCATTCTTAGTTGACCTGGATTTTGCTCCTAAAGAAACATGAAAGGGCACTACGAGAGCACAAGGCAAGACTAGTACAAAAGCTTTCATAGTAATCAGAGTCTTCATGAAAACGAAAAACATTCATCTATGCACAATCCGGAGTCATTATTTTAGGTGCTCTTCTAGATATACATCCACTATCATAGCCCAATAAGGAGAGGGCTCTTTCATGGTTTCTTAAGTCGAATTATATGGACATTGAAGAAAGAGCTAAGCTGAAATGGGGTGCCGTGTCTAATAAGGGTATTTTTCTTAAGGCGAAAACGGAATACTTGACTGAGTATCATAGCCATTCGCATAGTTTTATATCCTAGAACACTAAAATTAATTATGAGTTCAATCGCAGTTAATACCATAAGATAGGGAGGTTCTTGATGGGCGAATTACTGGAAAGAAAATGGAAAGGTTAATGCTAAAAGTAACTATAAGACGTATATTATTATTATCGAAAATGAAATCAGTATATTTATACTAGATAATGAGTTGCGTATTCATTGGTATCCCTAGCTTTATTATATTATATCATTATCGTTAGACCTGCTAAAGTTAAAATAGTAAGGTCTTGTTAGAGGATTTGTTAGATGAGGAGGGTTGAGACCCGCAGGTGTTCCGGGTGCCTGAAGGCACCTGCGATGCCTAGCCTAGGTTCCTTGCTATTTCTCGGTCCGGTCCTGCTCGGAACATACTGGCTGTCGAATGAGTGTTGTGCAAGGACCTGCTATTCTAGGCCTAGTGCTACAGTCAAGTCTGAATCTACCATTTTCTCCAATAGCACTCTTTTATATATTCAGATCAACGAATAGATTCCAACTTACAAGTGCATTTAGCAAACGATAGCTCCCAATATTACAAACTAGAAGACCTATATAAATTATCACTTCTACTACTTTATAAATATTATATGAGCCATAATATACTAACCACAGTTGCTTTATAGTAATTAGCGAATAATGTATGAAATATGCGTGGTAATCGTTTTGCTGCATAAGATTTTATTCTTTTTGTGCTAAGTGGTGTCAGGTACCTGCACGCCTCCAAAACATTGTCCAATAATGTTGCCTATCACCAGCCATGCAGCCAGCCTCGCCATACAATTACCATCATAGTTTTATCTCCTCTAAATTTAAGTCCTCACTTCTTTACTTCTTGTTTACGCTTGACACCTAATGCCTGTCCTTCTTTGCAGCTATTCAAGACATCAACGCTATGTCTACTTTATTAGCAAATGCTTCACGTCTAAAGCCCGAAATTCGCCTGGCGCAAGCTGTTTCGCAATTCGAAGCTGACCTTTCAAGTGAACACAAAGCAGCTTTCCGTACCCACAGGTCTCAGTCACACAATTGCCCTCCAAATCATAGTGATGTCATGCGACTCGCGGCCGAGATTGATCGTTGTGCGTCCAGGAAGTTTGGCGGCGGGCGGTGTTTTGGACCAAGATTGATCAATGTCCTACAAGCTGTCCAGCAATTTGCAGCGCTAGGGGATGTCATTGTAGGAGGCTCCCAGAACATAATTGCATGTGGCGTGTGGTCACTGGTGCGAATGACCTTGCTTGTCGGTGTTTCTTAACCTCCTTTATCTTATTCTTGAAGACTAATGTCTCTGTAGTTCATGGTTAACACCACGTCCTACCTCGAAAAGTTATCGGTCCTCTTTATGGGTGTCGGTCGCTCGGCTCCCCGTTACCAGATGATGGCTCTACTCTATCCCCTATCTAAAAATCTGCAATCGAGCCTGTCTGAATATTTCATTGTAGTAGTTCGTCTCTGTCATCAATTATTAAAGTTTACACAGAAATCGATCTTAGGACAGCTAGTATCTACTCTGAGTGACTCAGACACGAAAGTCTACCAGTCGGAACTCGACTTCTGGGCTAATTCAATAAAAGAGGAGGTGAATCTGTTGATAGGTCAGAAGATTGAGGAGGAAGCCCGAGAGAATTCAGGATTCAGAGCTCTTTCGAATAAATTCTCGGAAACGGCGTTGCAACATAGAAAATTGAAAACGAAGCTACGCCTCCTCGATTCTTGCTCTATGTACGATTACGAGATCACATGGAAGCAGACTCGAAAGGTCGGAAACGCAACCCTGTTTTGCCGAACTACCCAATATCAGGACTGGAGGGGCCGACTAGATTCTTGCACTCTTGTTTATACAGGCAAGCTAGGGTCAGGAAAGTCTGTTTTACTGGCTAATATTGTTGATGATTTAAATCTTTATGTCCAAGATAAGAATATCGCAGTGGCTTATTTCTTTTGTCGGCATGATATTCTTGAAAGCTTGAAGGCGCAGACGGTTATTGGGTCTCTAGCTCGACAGCTGCTGCGCCTGATTCCTGATCTTTCCGTAGCAGCGGAATTTCTTGATGAGAATGCCTCAGCCCTGGATTTCAAAAAATTACTCAGTTTGCTCCAACGAGCCCTTTTACCTAATTTCAAAGCGTACTTTGTCTTGGATGGGGTGGATGAGTGTGGCGCTGTTGAAAGACAAATCTTGATTCAACAAATTCAGCAACTACAGCAGACATTTGCGCTGCTTCTCTGTGTTTCAACTAGACAAGAGGTCGACAATGCCTTGGGATTGCGATTAGAAGAGTTCACCACCCCCAGTGTCATTTCGATTCCTAATGATAATCCTGATATTGAGGACTTTATTGGTAGAGAATTGGAGGGCTGCCTGCAGTCCGGAAAACTGTCAATACGGGATCCCACTCTTGTAATAGAAATACAAAACGCTCTTTTGGAAGGAGCTCAGGGGATGTTTCTCTGGGTAGCCCTTCAAATCAAATCATTATGCGCCGAGAAAACAGATGAGGCTATTCGCCAAGCTCTAGCGGATCTTCCAAAGGATCTCTCAGAAACCTTTTCCCGTATTCTGCTGAGATCGCAAGACCTAGGAAAAAGTTATCAGAGGCAAATACTAGAGCTCGTCACTGCGGCTCAGCGTCCCTTAACAACGGAAGAACTTCGGGAAGCTTTAAGTGTTATACCCGGCGATACTACCTGGAACCCAGCAAGGCTTCTTAACGAATTATATTCCACATTGGCCTGCTGCGGAAGCCTCATTGCTGTAGATGAAGAGGAGTTAACCATACGACTTGTGCACCACAGCGTTAAGCAATTCCTTCTAAGCGGGTCCGAAGATTCAAATGGAGTACCGTTTACAATAAACAGCGCTTGTAAGAGAATGGCAGACACTATTATTACTTATCTCAATTATGGAGTCTTCGATACCCAGCTATCTACTATGGTAGTCCCAAAAATAATGACTGCATCAGCACCATCCAGGATCATCCGCTCAGCCCTGGATTCTTCATGCAATACTCGAAGCATTGCATTGAAACTTTTGCATCTTAGGAAACAGCCTAATTATGATATTGGCAAGGCTCTTACAGCAGCGAGCAAGCACTTCAAACCTCGCTCAGAAAATGAATTTCACTTTCACTGTTACGCAAAGTCATACTGGATTCATCACAGCTGGTGTATTTCAAATCAGGAGCCGGTGATTTACAACCTGCTGGTTAAGTTATTCGAACGACAGCCAATCGACGCAAATACAATAGACGAATATGGTCAGACACCTCTCTTATGGGCCATAGAACAGAAACACGAGGCTATAGTTAAGCTACTACTTGATTCTGACAAGGTTGATGCTGACTCGAGAGATCTGTATGATCGCACACCACTCTCGAAAGCTATAGAAAACGGGAATGAGGATATTGTCAAGCTACTGCTCGATTCTGGTAAAGTCGATGCTGACTTGAAGGATCTATATGGCTGGACACCGCTAAGATTAGCTGTACAAAGAGGTCATGAGGCCATCATCAAGTTACTACTTGATTCTGGGAAAGTTAATGCTGACTCAAAGGATCGATTTCATCAGACGCCACTCTCGATAGCTGCACAGGACGGGAATGAGGCTATCGTCAAACTACTGCTAGATTCTGGCAGAGTTAATGCTGACTCGAAGGATCAATCTAACCAGACGCCACTCTCAAAGGCTGCAGAAGGGGGGTACGAGGCTATCGTTAAGCTATTGCTCGACTCTGGGAAAGTTAATATTGACTCAAGAGATCATTCTAATAAGACGCCGCTTTGGTGGGCTGCACGGAACGGTCACAAGGCTATCGTCAAGCTACTACTTGATTCTGGCAAAGTTAATACTGACACTAGGGATAAATCTAATCAGATACCACTCTCAATAGCTGCGCAGACCAGAAATGAAGCTATCGTCAAGCTACCGCTCGATTCTAGCAAAGTTAATCGTAATTTGAAGAGTCGATTTGATCAGACACCGCTCTTGGTAGCTACACAAAATAGGAACGATGCTATTGTCAAGCTATTACTTGATTCTGGAAAATTCGATACCGACTCAAGAGATCGATCTAATCAGACGCCGCTCTGGTGGGCTGCACAGAACGGTCATGAGGCTACCGTCAAGATGCTTCTCGATTCTGGTAAAGTTGATGTTGACCCGAAGGATCATTCTAACCAGACACCACTCTCAATGGCTGCACAAAACGGCCACGAAGCTATTGTCAAGCTGCTCCTCGATTCTGGCAAAGTTAATGCTGACTCTAAGGATCACTCTGATCAGACGCCACTCTCGAGGGCTGCACAGAGGGGCCACGAGGCTATTGTCAAACTATTGCTCAATTCTAACAAAGTTAATGTTGACTCGAAGGATCATTCTAATAAGACGCCGCTCTGGTGGGCGGCACAGAACGGTCATGAGGCTATCGTCAAGATACTCCTTGATTCTGGCAAGGTTGATGTTGACTCAAGGGATCAATCTAATCAAACACCACTCTCAACGGCTGTACAAAACGGTCGCGAGGCTATTGTTAAGCTGCTCCTCGATTCTGGCAAAGTTGATGTTGACTCTAAGGATCAATCTAATCAGACGCCGCTCTGGTGGGCTGCAAATAAAGGGCACGAGGCTATTGTCAGACTACTACTTGATTCTCGCAAAGTCGCTGTTGATACTGGCTCAAAGGATCCACTTGATCAGACACCGCCCTCAATAGCTATGCAGAATAGGAACGAGGCTATGGCCAAGCTACTTTTAGCTTATAGCAATGTCGATACCGACTTAGAGAATTAATTTGATTAGACGTCACTCTCGATGGGTGCAAATAAAGGACACAAGACTACCACCAAGCTACTACTCGGTTCTAAAAAATTCGACATCGACTCGACGGATTACTTGGATTGAACGCCATTCTCGTGAGGTATAAAGAACTGCAAAAAACTTTATTACTAAGATGCTATGTCTTAGCTACAGTAAACGACAGCCTAACTAACAACATATGTATATGAATATATAAAAAGTACTAGGAAATTAGCTGGGTTCAGCCTCTGCTCAATTATTATATGTTTGACGCACTCGTGTTATAGTGAGGATAGTTTTAGAGAATCATAGCTAAATTCTTGTCTTTATATAGATGAATAGGCTGGAGCAGTTCTAATTTGAAATATGAACAGCACTCTGACCTCTTATTTTAAGGACGGCGTCACGTCGTTTGTGGCATGCGTCAGGGGTGTTAAGAAAAGCAAGACTAATTCCTCAATATGTAAGCTCCTGCAGCTGCAGGACTAAGCGATGGATGGACGGGATCTTCCACAGGGCCTTGTAGGTGTTTGGTGTTGCCTGTTTGTTGTTCTGTTATGTGAGATGTCGAAGGTGTAAAAAAACCTTGACAATTTTCTTAAAGTATTGTCAGTAAATAGATACCACGAAATTTAATTCTTGTATAACTTGTTAATTTCCTCTTATTTATCTCAAAACTGATCTTAGCAATTAAATTCTTCTCGCACACTCTTTTGTGTTAGATAATGCAGCTGATAATTTGTTGCTGATTTACAACTTTCATGTGATGAGGTAGAGGTTTTGTCCCCTGATTCAGAAGTGTGGGGCTATGGCTGAACTAGGGGAACCTCGAAAGCCTCTAATATTTAAAACATTTGGTTCGCCAGCTCTCTAAGACGTGGTGCCAACTAACTTATACTGGATTGAAAATCTAGGCTTAAAAAAAGTGCATTAGAAATTTCCCTGGAGCGGGGTTGGCAGTTGTTATGGAAGGATAATAGACGGAAATGATGGCCCAATAAGTGAGATTGTTGTTGACACCTTACTGTCAGATGTTAATGCAAGCCCAAGCTTCTCTTGAAGGTGTAGGATCGTTAGCGAAAATGAATCTGGAGCATTGGAATATGCATTAAGACAGTATTAGCCTCTTCTAGTATTGTATGGGACCTTTTTGCTCAACTGTTTCGTTTATTGTCCACCACCTTATTATTAGAAAATTGTGTAAGGATACCAGGAACTTTTCACTATGCGTTTCTCAACTTCCGCTAATGATAAGACACTGTGGTATGACAAGGGCAAATATAACTTTATTTTCATAAGGGAGAGCTACACATCACTCGTATTCCTAAATGGAAAGCTGATTGACTTTAGGTGGTTCCAACAAACCACGCTAACATACCTCCTCAATTATTTATTTCAATAGCTCCTCAACCCCCTCTTCAATCTCAGTCTCAAAAAGCCACCTCTGCCCCTCAACCCCGAGATCCCTCGCCATCCACACCTCCTCCCCCCTCTCTCTCATCGCCTTCTGCTCCTCGGCATTAGCCCTCGTCCCATTCAACTTCCTCGTCAACTCCATAATTTGCCCAATTCTTATCATCCTGTACTTCTCCCACTTGCCCAATAACTCTTTACTAGGAATACCAGATTCAGTTTTGGAGAGAAGTAGGGAAAATGAAAATACGTCTTCGAAAGCTTGACTTGCACCTTGACCTGAGGTAGGAGGGATAGCGTGCGCTGCGTCTCCGAGGAGTAGGACACGGCCGTAAGAGGAGGACCAGGTTGCCATAGGGGGAACGACGTAGAAAGGCCAGATGGAGAGTTTTTCTTGCATTATGCCATCCATGGCGCTTTGGACGATTTCGGGCCAATCCCCCTTATTCTCGTTTAAGAAAGACAACAGTTGGTAAGTGTCCTTGCGAAGTAGATCCCAGCCAGCTTTATTTCTTTCCTCAAAGCGAGCCTGACGTCCGACTAAGAGCTCAGTGCCTTCTGGATTCTGAGGTGCCATAACAAACGCGCCGTGCTTGCCGTTGATGGAGACGGGCATGTGGTATTCCTTACCCTCAGTATCTGGTTCTGGGAAACACAGCGAAGAGCGTTGAACAGCAGCGGTGACGGCTGTGATGCCTGAATATTTTGGTTCCATGCCTGGATGAACATACTTTCTCACAGTAGAGTGAATGCCATCTGCTCCTACCACCAACTTTGCAGTTTCTTTTGAGCCATCATCAAACTCAAATGTGACACCTTCTTCATTCTCTTCAATCACACGAGAAAAGCGTTTTCCGTAGACGATATCCACTCCTCGCTCAGTGGCTACACTGCGCAGCTCATCGAGAAGGACTTGTCGGTAGACACGGAGGGCTTGGTACCCAAAAACACTCTTACTCCCCATCCAATACTCATCCATCACCTCACCATTCTCGCGTCTTGAAATTACGCTTTCGAATTCATAACCCCGATTTTTGATCCTCTCATACACGTGAAGGGAATCAAGGATTTTGAGAGCATTTGGTGAAAGCATAAGCGCACCACTCGTGGAAGTAGTAGGGGCACGGAGTTCGTAGATGGTGGTTTTGGCGGTCGGGGAGTGCAAATTGAGGGAGAGGGCTAGACTGAGACCGGCTAGTCCGCCGCCTATGATTGCGATCTTGGTTGGTGGTTGTGGGGTAGACATTGTTGTTGACTACTGACTTTTCGTCTGTGTGAAAGTGTAATAGTGAAAATATTCGTATTGAGGAACGGGGAATGAAGTGAATTGATAGTGAGAATGGAAGAGGAGGTTTGAGAGCCCTACAAGTTGTTTTTATATCCTCTCACAAAGTTACTGTGCCCTTATGTGATCTTGGTATTTGACATAAAGCTGTACGAGCTAACCAAAGGGAGGGGAAAAGCGAGAAGCGGATTAGCCCATGTCAGCATCGGATCCGAGATCAGATCCGAGAATGGATCCGAGCATGGCCCGAGACCACCCACGTGATATTGCTTAAAATGAATCCCCCGATTTAAAGCCCAACTCTTCAGCTGAACAGACCGAAGCACAGTCATTCGATTCCCCGAGTTCAAGAAAATGCCGAAACTACTAGTGGCCAATGGGGAAAAAATTCTTCAGGATGAATAAACCTCTGCCTACGGAAAGGATACTCCCAATTTTGCTACCACCTGGTATCATTCATGAGCTGTAGATTGTGGGAAGAAACGTAGAATCAGCGAGAGCAAATTAAGGATCTTTTGATTTACAGCCTCGCTAACCACCTAGAAGAACTGATGGTATTAAGAAAGTGTAGACTGATATATGTAACGTCACCATTAACTACAACATGAGGCGGCTGACCTTCACTACTCTGAAGAGAAGAAGCCCAATTGAATGAACAGCAATGACGATCCGAGACAAGTATCGCCTCCCTGCATTTTGTACTGCGCTCGAGGACTCCCGAACGTTCCGCACAGGAAAAAGCATATCCGTCTTGGTTATATAGTTTATTCGAAGCATCACACGAAGAATCACAAAATTGTAGAAGCCTTGAAATTTTGTGGTTCCGCTCGGAGACCTTCAAAACGTAGAACAGTGTCCGAGAAGGCCTAACGGTAGATACCGCCCGTCTTGATGGATAGCATCAACTGACCAAAGGAGCAAACAATAATTAATTGCTCCGGCTCTTGATATTGCAAGATGCAGAGAACATACAAGCAGTTTCCAATGTAGCTAGCGGATCCGGATCTTGGATTTCGGATCTGATCTACTCTTCTCTCAAGTTCTGCAGAGATTACGAATATGCTGGTTTTGACAACGCTAGGGAAGTATCCACAAAGTGAAGGAGTGAGATCGTCCGAAGTTTGTGCAACACGACTGGAGTGAGAGATTTCTAGGTAAATAACTTGAAAGAATTGATATTTTCCGTATCGACTTTTTAGCATATGCCATTTCTAAAGCAGACTTTAAAGTCATTGCTGAAGAATGTTATTGAGATATTAGGTGGAACCTCTTGTGGTTGTGAAGATTTGATGATGTTTTTAACTATTTGCAGGCCCAGGAGAGGGTATTTTCAATGGCAAAGAAGTGAGTATGCAAGATTAGAAAACCGTGGCACGCGAGAACTCTGCAAACTTTGACGAGATCATGTAAAGAGCCAACCATTGTAGAGCTCAAAAAAGTCTTGTCCCATTATATGTCCTCGGACATACTTATGACGTGGGAGTTTGATAAACACTTGATGGTAGTATCCCAGACGCGATGTGCACAAGCCTTCTGAGCTTTTCGCCTTGTGCCAGATAACACGAGCGCAAAGATGGTAACTGGAGCACTTCCTAAGCATGAGGGATACAGGGTAGATTCCAGAAGACTCAGCACAAGCTGATGCCTTTGAATATCGATAAGGACGGGGCTATTCATGAGATATGTCTAACTAGTGTCAGAAACTTGTAACTTGTTCCTTGATGGAGTCTATGAGCCCCTGTATCAAGGATACGATCCAGATAGCTTTAAAAATACACTGGAGCGATGATCACAGGAAATTGACAAACAATGATAGTTCTACAGAGAGATGTAGCAGCCGGCGGTAAGTTGCGCGTTCGTTGAGCTTTTTGCTCTCACTTGCATCCATTCCAGCGCCCGAAAAAGTTGTGCTCTAGAGCACAAGATAGAGGAAGACTCGATCATAGCAACACTTACACCGAAGTGAAAATGCGCCCAAGTACACCCACAATAAAGCGTGCTCAATACAATTTAAAGTTGAAGAAGGAAAAGGATTTCGGTTGTGAGAATTTTCCATTTTGTAGTGCAAAAGCCGCCAGCCAATCATGAAGCGAGCTTAGTAAACCGTATGGCTAGTGCAAGCTGGTGCCGAACAACCTCGAAAGCTCCTAGACGTCAAGACAGAGACTCAATTGCTTTCCCCCGCCACCCTACAGCGTCGTTTTCTTTCTTTCCTGTTTGCACGACGAGAGGACACGATGCTGAGGCAGACTCTGGCACGCTCTGCTCTGCGGACGAGCAGGCAGGCTGGAAATACTTCACGAACTTTCGCGACATCGAGCAGAAGGCAGGCGGAGGTGGAATTAACCATTGGTAAGGCGCATTGAGTACGGAGGATTAGTAGGAGTGGTGGCTAACATGCTCTACAGATGGAAAGAAGGTTTCTATTGAAGGTATGTTGAGGTGCGTGGGCATACGGAGGAAAGGAGCTGACAAGTACCATAGCTGGCTCTGCGTTGATCCAAGCCTGTGAGAAAGCCGGCGTGACGATACCTAGGTATGCATTTATTCTCTGATTTATGCTAATATACGGGTACTAACTATTTGCAGATACTGTTATCATGAGTAAGCTAAGACGCGACCAGATTGTGTCCTACCAACTGACGATAATACAGAAAACTTATGATTGCGGGAAATTGTCGAATGTGTTTAGTGGAGGTAGAAAGAGCACCAAAACCAGTAGCATCGTGTGCATGGCCAGTACAACCAGGTATGGTGGTGAAGACGAATTCACCCCTCGCACACAAAGCCCGAGAAGGTGTTATGGAATTTCTACTAGCCAACCACCCCCTCGATTGCCCCATTTGCGACCAGGGTGGAGAGTGCGATTTGCAAGACCAATCTATGAGATACGGTGCTGATAGAGGACGTTTTCACGAAATTGGTGGCAAAAGAGCCACGGAAGACAAGAACATTGGACCTCTGATCAAGACCTCGATGAACCGATGTATCCACTGCACGAGATGTATTCGATTCGCAAACGATATTGCTGGAGCGCCAGAACTTGGATCGACTGGACGAGGAAATGACATGCAGATTGGAACATATCTTGAAAAGAATCTCAACTCGGAAATGTCTGGAAATGTTATTGATTTGTGCCCTGTTGGAGCTCTCACATCAAAGCCATATGCTTTCCGGGCAAGACCCTGGGAATTGAAGCATTCCGAGTCGATTGATGTTCTGGATGGTCTTGGATCAAACATTAGAGTGGACTCAAGAGGCCTGGAGGTTATGAGAATACTACCCAGATTGAACGACGATGTCAACGAGGAATGGATCAACGACAAGACCCGATTTGCCTGTGATGGATTGAAGACCCAGAGACTCACAACTCCCCTCATTCGAAAGGACGACAAATTCCTTCCCGCCTCATGGGAGCAAGCTCTTGTTGAGATTGGTGCTGCATACAAGGACTTTGCACCAAAGGGCAACGAGTTCAAGGCCATTGCTGGAGAGCTTATTGACGCAGAGTCAATGGTTGCCTTAAAGGACTTGGCTAACAAACTTGGATCTGAGAACTTGGCTTTGGATCAACCATCTGGAAATGGCCCAGTTGCTCATGGAATCGATGTACGATCGAATTACCTTTTCAACTCGAAGATCTGGGGCGTTGAGGAAGCTGACGCTATTCTATTGATTGGAACTAATACTCGCCACGAAGCTGCAGGTCTTAACGCCCGTATTCGCAAACAGTGGATGCGTTCGGACCTAGAGATTGGAGTCGTTGGTGAGACTTGGGATTCAACCTTCGAGTTTGAGCACCTGGGCACTGATGCCGCTGCTCTCAAGAAGGCTCTCGCTGGTCCATTCGGCAAAAAGCTTGTGGCTGCTAAGAGACCAATGATCATTGTAGGCTCTGGTGTCACAGATCACGCTGATGCTAAGGCAATCTATGAGATGGTTGGTGCCTTTGTTGACAAGAATGCTGGCAACTTTTTGACTGAGGAGTGGAACGGCTATAACGTTCTTCAACGTGCTGCATCAAGAGCTGGTGCCTATGAAGTCGGCTTCACTGCACCATCAGCAACCATTGCAGAGACAACACCCAAGTTCATCTGGCTTCTTGGCGCCGATGAGTTCAATGCCGCAGATATTCCCAAGAACGCCTTCGTTGTCTACCAAGGGCACCACGGTGACCGCGGCGCTCAAATTGCTGATGTTGTCCTTCCGGGAGCTGCATACACTGAGAAGGCAGGGACATATGTCAACACTGAAGGTAGAACTCAGATGACACGTGCCGCAGTCTCGTTACCGGGCGCAGCTCGAACAGACTGGAAGATTATCCGAGCAGCTTCAGAGTTTATGGGTGCACCTCTCCCATATGACGACGTTGCCCAACTCCGAGATCGTATGATCGAAATAAGCCCGGCGCTCGCAAGCTATGATATCGTTGAGCCTGTTGCGCTAAAACAGTTGAGCAAGGTACAATTAGTGGATCAAAATAAAGGTAATAAGCCGAGTGGAGAGCCGTTGAAAAAGGTGGTGGAGAACTTTTACTTTACTGATGTTATTTCGAGAAGGTATGTTATCACTTTCCTCCCCTCCATTACCTTTCATCCTTGCTAATTTTACTAGTTCGCCAACAATGGCAAGATGTTCAGCAGCCAAAGAGCAAAACAACCCAGAGACGAACTTCATGGCTCCGGGCTACTCGAGCACACACCCTCATGGACAAGTCGCATATGGATCGTGATCCTCATCCTGTATTTTGAGTTTCCTTGGTTGAGATGGTTGAGCTTTGCGTCGGGTGTCGGACTGTATATATGGGTAGTGGTAGTAAAATGCAAAGAAATGAAGTTAAACCTGCTCGGTCGTATATCTGAATATGAAAGATTTTATTCATTAGATGATAGAAGCTTGGAAGGTACACAAGACATCAGACGGAAGGTTTTTAAATATCAAAGTCGAAAATCAATCTTGTTATGGGACACAGGGTTCAAATTCAAATGGATATCTTGAAGATGTATAGATGTTTGTAACTAGTCTATGCATTTTACATACTGTACACCGGAAAAAGGATTCAAGCACGAAACCGATTCCAACTTGGAATACTGGATCGAGGTCCAGCCCACCGCAACGCCTACCATGCAACTCATCGTCAAGTCCCGCCAAAGATGTAACCTCCACTCCATAGAAGCACCATCATTCCTCCATTCCTAACCACTATTGGCACTCGTTCATTCTTCTCCTCTCGATTACTGGTAAACCAAACAGACTTGCGACCATCTGTGTGGCATAGACGGAGTTGTGTATTCATACGGGAAGCGCAAACTTCTTCCCCTTCAAAACCTTCGTATAATAAATCCAGAAGAAATCCGAATACAGCACCGTCTGCACCAGTCCTGCCATCACTGCAATCTTATCAAAATGTGGTGGGGTCTCCGTGAAATATCTCCACATCCAATTCGGGATATACAATGCTCTATACGCGCCTAGTGCAAACAGATAATGCGTAGTTATCGTCTCCGCTTCGCCAGTTCTCTGCAACAGGAATAGTTGAGGGAGAATAGCGACGGATTCAAGCCAGATGCTGAAGGCCCAGAGGATTTCGTGGGGTGTATATTTGTAGGGAAACAGGCAGCCAAGGATTGCGGCACCAGCAAGGAGATATTGGACGCGGAACGTGTCAAGGTTAGGGTCATGTGTCGGTTTGTACGCGGTTGTCATAAGGTAGATGGTGTAGGCTGAGGAGGCGATGAAGAGGATCTTGAAGATGGTGTTGTAGGCAGAGTCGGTAAAGGTCCAGAAGATGTCGAGGTAGCGGGTAATATAGACGAGGAAATAGAGGGCCTGGGATTTGAAGGATATGCCGGAGCAGGACTGTAAAAGATCGCATTAGTCGTCTTGTTAGAGATAAAGTTTGCCTGGGCGCAAAGCTAGGGATAGTTGAACTTGAGATGGTAAAACTGGAAACGTACATTCGTCTGCGTCATCTTGTGTAATAATATCAAAATCGATATCAGATGGGAGAGATCCCCTATACATCAACAATTAGCAGGCCATTTCCTTTGCGCTGAAGCTCAAACCAAGCTCACCCGTAATCCGGAAAATATTCATGATTGCAGCTCCTTTCACGCCTCAGCGCCTATCAATAAGAGTTCAACAAAGTGTCTTCGTGATCGCCGCTGGTACTCAGCAGCGTTTTCGTAGAGATTGTGGTTCAATGGCAGCGTGGGGGATGAGGATTGGACTAGATGTTGACAACGTCTTTTCTCCTGTTGAGGACACGCAACGAACGGAAAGACGCGATCGACAAATGTATGGCGCTAACAAGGAAAGCTGCTGGGATGAGTATGCGGACGGGAAGAGGCGATTAGGCGCCTTAAGCGCGGGCTTAAGCATTTGTTTCAGTGGCGAGGAGGGGATAAGAGATGACGATTACGAAGCAAACTGTGCCTGGAAACTTCGATGTCGTCAACACGAGGGAATATGTATTTACGATAATATTCACTTGCGCAATACATATATTTGTGCACATCTTCCTTTCTGACATATTTTCCCTTCTGTGAACTTCTACCATAAGCATGGCCACTGACGGACAAGACCTCACCATGCCTACTGATCTCCAGGATTTAGTTTCCATCACACTCACCCACCACGGCAAACCTCACACCTTTTCCCTCCCTCGAGATGCTACAATATCTGACCTCTCCTCTTCAATCGCCTCCGCACTCTCCATTCCACCTCTTAATCAAAAGTTGATGATCTCCCAACTCGGTCTTCTCAAACCACCATTCAAAGACCCTGATCTCGTCCTCTCAAGCATATCCTCGAAAAAGATAACCCTTATGGGCAGCACAGTCAAAGAAGCCTCCGCCATAGATACTGCAGCCTCTGAAGCTGCACGATATGTACAACCCCGCGATCGTCCTAAGCAAAAAGTCTCCGCCTATAAAACCCACAACTGGGCCAAGGAACAAGCCGAATCCCAGTATACATTCCACACCTTGCGCCCTTTACCTTACCTCCCCAACCCCTCGCGCTCCCTCGCCTTCCTCCAACGCCTCAAAGACGACGCTGGCATCAAGGCTGCCATGCTAAAGCACAAGTTCTCCGTTCCTCTCCTCACAGAAATGAATCCCATCGAACACACGCAATCAAATGCGGAAGGTGTGAGTAGGACGCTAGGGTTGAATAGGAATCAAGGGGAGGTTATTGAATTGAGACTTAGGACGGATGCGTATGATGGGTATAGAGATTATAAAACCATTCGGAAAACGCTTTGTCATGAGTTGGCACATAATGTACATGGGCCACATGATAGGAAGTTTTGGGATTTGTGTAAGTTGATTGAGAGGGAGGTTGAGGGGGCGGATTGGAAGAGTGGTGGACGAACCGTGGGAGAGGAGGAGTTTTATAGCGGCGACGAAGTGGATGACCATGGGGGATGGACGGGAGGAGAGTTCGTGCTAGGTGGTGCTGAGAGTACTGGGAGTGCTCCGATGCAGGGCATGAGTAGAAGGGAAATATTGGCAAAGGCTGCGGAAGAAAGGATGAAGAGATTGCAGGAACAGCAAGGAGAGGGTAGTGGCAGGAGCCCAGGCTCTTGAGGGCAACAGGGCATGTTTTCATGATGTAGCATAGCGATAGGGTGTTTGGGGGATCTCATGGATGGGGTTATGGTATGATAATGGTCGTTTGTACTATCTAAGGAGTCGAGAGATGAACTCCGATGTGATGGCTTCAGAGCACCAATCTAAATACAACTGTTTCGAGAATTTCCGAGACTAAATTTGTATTATACTTGCGGAGTAATTTTGCTGAGCAGTCCGTCCTCCACACGCTTTGTCTATGAGATCTGTCTGGCTTTTTTCCCCAGTTTCTCACGTGCGGTAGCTTCAATCAGGCCTCTCATGAAAGTGCTTTCTGGTGATTTCCAACACTCTCCCTTCTCTTATGATATTCCTGATAACTTGTCAACTATAAATACTGCAAGTGCAAACAAAGTCGAACACACATCCACCACCTCAACGAAGTCTATTACGATAAGTTTTGAACTTAAACTCATTAGCGCTATTCGGGTCTACAAGATTTATTCAAATACCTTCCATCTCTTCTTCTGCTGGCAGCACAGAAAAGTATCCATTCAGTTACAGCAACTCGTGCTCTTCCACGATGAACTCAGGCACACAGGTGTTTAGCTTGTGGGACCCTGAATGTGGATCGCTTCATGCTAAACAAACCCCCTAGATTCTGTGCCAGCAGCAAAGTCAAGATTCACCAGGTACCACAATTCTTCTCTACTTTCATACCTCGAATGATCAAATTGTTCACAGCTATAAACTTAATTCTTCACGGTGAGCTTCATTCAATATTTAATTTTTACTACGGAAATCAAAACTGAATTTCCGTAAGGTTGGCCATGACAAAATCAAAGTTTACCCTCGATATAGATGTCAAGATTACCATTATTGTCGATGGTAGAGGACGATCAGCAAAATTCCGTCGCAGCTGGTCTGTTCACACACCATTCTACAATGGACTGGCATGTTCCGTAGGCGTACGTGACGTGCTGTTTATATTGGTTGGTTGAATCGTTGTTGTTTTGTGTTGTGGAAGGAGCAGGAGCTTGAATACTAGTGAGAGTTTTGTCAAACTAATAGGTTTAGTTAGCATGTCCTCCAGATGCACGAGAATATAAAAATAGCTTTCACTTTCCACACCTTCCTCGTACTATCCTCTATTCATATTTTCAGTCTCTGTGACTCAAATGCCGCTTTGAATGCAGATTCATTGCAAAATTATCTATTTCTGTAGGTAACTTCATCCTGCATTTAATGCTCTACGCGAGCCAAACCAAGAACAACGATACAAAAAGTCTATCCATCTAGTAATAGATGAGAAATACATCAAATCAAAAAATCTATAACATCCTGAAACACATCTTCAGCCTTCTGGCTTGCATCGACAGGTATAACATCGATCTCCATCGCCTTTGGGTCTTCCAATTCCTCCATCTGACCATGCACCATCTCCTGTTTCATATAGTGCCCCTCCCTCTTCTTCATCCGTTCCTCTAAATCCTTCTCCTCCTTAACTTGTAATAACAAGAAGATTGTCTCAACACCCTCAATTCCTCTCAAGACTTCACGGTATTCGGCTTTCAGAGCAGAACATGTGAGAACGACCACACCAGATGGAGCGTGTTGAACTGATATCGAGGACACATCGCGTAAACGCTGGAGCCAAGCCCATCGATCTTCATCTGTGAGCGGCATATTTGATGCCATTTTTTCTAAAGCGAATTTGTCGTGGTAAGAATCGCCCTCGATGTATGGGCAGTGGAAGGTAGATGCTAGTTTTGTGGCAACCGTTGATTTTCCACAGCCACACGGACCTGCAATGACGATTATGCGTGGAGTTTGGAGGGGAGCACTAGTCGCCGGGACTTTCCAAGATGTCGCGAGAAACCGTGTAATGAACTTGTCAACGAGTGACTGGTTAAGAGGTGTGGCCGAAGCTAATGACGGAGAAACAGACTGAGCAAGTGAGGTATCATATTGAAGACCCTTTCGAAGAGTGTTATCGTTGTCGTATTTGCCTGCGAAGAAGTTTAGAAGCTTGATAGGTGGATTGACAGTTGGGTCTGGGTTCGATTCCCTCAATCGTTCGATCCATTCTCGCTGTCCAAGTTCTTCAAATTTCAAACCTGTCGTGCGTAGCATTGGAAGGAGGTCGCGAGTCCAATGGAACGATTTCGCAGCAACCACATTCATGACACCTACTCTAGATTCGGAGAGTGAGATCTCACCCACTGCTTTTGCAACGGTGTCGACAGGTAACCACAGTGGGGACTCGTCTAATGTTGGAATAGCTCCAAAGGTTACTGCAGCTTGAAGCATTAACGGGATCGCTTCAGTTGCGTTCCATACTCCATATTGGGTATCCGCGACAATCTGCCCAACTCTTAATGTTCTTGCAGTCATTCCTGTTTGCTCTGCTGCAGCTTTGACCAAGTGTTCTGTCACAAGTTTGGATTGAGCATAGCCCATCCGTTGTGCATGGCTGAGCGAAGTAGGTAAATCCTCAGACACATGTCCTCCAGGCGTTGCAGCAACAGCAGAAACAGACGAGCAGAACGAGAATGAAGCAGGAGTTGGGCGTCTTGCAGACAAGCAAAAAAGTATGAGGTTTCGAGCACCGGCAACGCAATCTTTCTCAAAGCTTGAAAGATTCAAGTTGAAATTGACAGACCAAGCGCAGTGAATAAGTGTTGTGAGATTGCGGGCAATGGTATCGTAGGCTTCCCAGCCAAGACCAAGATCTGATTTCGAGAAGTCTGACGGTAGAGCGGTGATCTTTTGGCGGGCGTAGAGGGGAAGGGTGTGGTAGACAAGCCTTTCTCGTAGAGAACTAATGACACGTTTTCGCGCATCTGATGGGGTTTTCGCTCGTACTAAGCAGTGTATTCTTTTGACGTCTGGTCGGACTGCAAGCTGAGCAACTGTGTGAGCGCCGAGTGAGCCGGTCGTACCAGTAATGACTATGTGAATACCTCTAGCAGAGTTCTCTCGAGGCACATGAGGAGGGAACTTCCCGTACTTTTCGATCAGAGCTTGCATTTGCCGTTCTGGTGAGACAGATTCCGATGCCAAACCATGTTGCAATAGCAAAAGCTCAACAGTCAATGCATTGATGCTCGGGAAGTCAAACGCAATGTTGAGTCCAAGTGCGCTTGCTTTGACCGGTAGAGCCTTCAAGAGAGTTCTCCGAAGGGAGCTAGCCTGAAGAGAATCCATACCAAGCGCAAAGAAATCAGATTCGTCATCGATTTTAAACGCTAGGCCAAGAGTTTCTATGATGTTTTGTCTAAGGAGACTCCGAATTTCCTGCTCGGAAAGGGGCGGCACGTTAGAGACATTATTCTCATCAGCCGAGTTGTAAAGTACTTCTATCTCTGCCTCAAACTTCTTGTAAAATGCTTGGCGGATGACTGTTCCTTTGTCTGTTCGAGGACTTGGGAAATATTAGACTGTTAACATCAAGATACAGGACGGAGGCTTACTATTCAGTTGAGGCTGTCATTATTTGCACCATTTCTTTCGTAATTTGAGCATAGGCAGGGGAAATTTCATTGCCTTTCTCGATTATAGGCCAAACTTCCTCCAGAACCTCCTTGGTTGACACTTCCCGACTAGGGATAATTACCATTCCCAGTTGAGGTCGACCAGCTCCAACAATGACCGCTTCCCGAACAATTTTATTGACTCGTACAACCTGCTCCATATCCGTAGGAACGGCCTTCTCCCCGTTGAGAAGCACAATGGTATCGTCCAATCGTGCAAAATACTTCCATGCATCAGGTATCGTAGGATGGCGAACAAACAAGTCCTTCGTAGCATAAGAACCATCTGGACGATTTGAAGCAACAAGAGATTTCCATCCATTTAGCACAACTAGCTCGTACACATCTCCACCTTGAGGATTCCATTTCAAGAAAGGCTTGAGATTAGAAGCAGGTCGGACGTAGTTCCATGCTTTATCTGATCGATCCCGGAAAGAAGTCATCAGCTGACCAGTCTCGGTCCTGTTTGCTTTGGTTAGTGATTATTCTAGTTTAGTTAGGAAAGCGATTTACTTACGTTCCATAGTGACTGACCAAGTTGACGCCTGCATCAACCAATCTATCACCAAGAGAATCAGGACACGCTGATCCGCCAAACATCACAACCTGCATTTTGATCAAGCACTCAATGCCTTGCTCCGATTCTCCAAGAAGCTTTAAGGCATACGGAACACCGTAGAAAATCTCGAATTCGTGCTTTTGCATGATGGTGAGTAATTGGTTTTGTGTCAAAGGTAGACGAGCATTGTACATATAGATGATTTTTCGAGAGGTGAAAGCTCTAAAAACACTACTGATTCCGTGTGCATGAAAGAGAGGGAGAGTGATGAAGCCTTTCATATTCATGTTATTCTGATAACTACTAATATTAGCATCGTCAACAGTACTGGGAGATATTATAACCAACTTTGTGATCGCAGCATGGTGGGTTTGGTAAATGGGTTTTGGCAGACCGGTTGAGCCAGAGGAATGAATGATCCAAGAGATTTTTTTGGATTCTAGGTTGAGGTCCAAAAGAGAGTCGAGCCGTGTGTTTGAGGTCTGTAAGGCATTTTGATTTAAGTTTGAGATGCTAACAATTTTTATGGCAGTAAGATGTGGAATTCGCCTTTTGAGTTCCTCGGTGGCGCTGAGAAAGGAATCATCGACCAGGATATATTGAGAGGATGTAGCTTCGAGTAAAGACTCATACGCCGTACTTGATATTCTCGTTGAGAGGAAGAGAACTGTAAATCCCAGTTTACTCAAAGCCAAAGTGGTGATCAAATACTCCAGGTTTGAGGCTCCAAGAAGACCAACCACTCTTTCCTTCTCATTTGACGATATTCTCTGCGGTATTGTCTTTGCATACTGTTGTGCTGCCTGAAAGGCAAAGGTATCTAAGTCACGATAGGTGTATTCAACATATTGGCCAGTTTCGTCAGGGTATCCTAATATTTTATCATCTGGAAAGAAATGTGCTCGCGATCTAATCAGTTCGTCAATTGTCCGCGGTTCTATCCCTCTGATTGGTGTATTAGAAGTGTCGATGCTGGATGCTGTGACAAATGGCGACTTCGCATCTAGACTTCTAGCTAAGTCATCGAAGTGAGTTAGTGGCGATTGGGCCACAGCCATTGGTGCCATTTTGGAGCAAATATGAATTGAAGAAAGAGGGAAGAGGAAGATAGAAGGGATGGCTAGAAGGGGTGATATGGGGGTTCGTAGAAAGGGGGGCAAGGGCAGAGAACAACGTCTATATATTTACCACTGCGCTACCCTGAAGAAATAATCCCTGACACCTGGGATGAAGCCATTTATTCTCAGCATGGCTTAAACTTTGTTACAATGAAGAAAGCGGACTCCCCGCACGCAAAAGCCGGGGCCAAGGCATTATCTGGTAGACTTAGTTGTCTAGTGATCGCAATCGTACCGTCTACAACGGAAATGCAGGCTGGGAAATGTGATGAGTTCTAGGTATGGGAAGCAAAATATCTGTCGTTGATTAGTCGTCGGAATTGTAGAAGTGTTGTCGGATAATGTTGTCATTATGCTTCAAGATACAACAGGCGGCACTCCATTGCAAAATATTATAGTGCTATATAGACCGATCTAGGATAGAGATAACGCCGCCTTTGCTTTAGAATGGTTGTGTCGGAGAAATATGTCGGCGATGCGGAAATTGAAATGATGGCTGGCTGGTCAGAACCCTGTTCTTGTCTCAAGTCTCGTTTTTGCCCGCTCATACTTCCTAGCTTCCTCCCACCATTCAGCATGTTGACGAGTTGGGGCCCCGCACTGTCAAACCTTGACGGAAGATGGGGAAATTGTGGAGTACCCAGTACCATGGCCTGAGGTAGATGATCAGAGTTTGACAGAGGCAAAATCCCCAGATCTCTGGCGATTTCCGACTCGGAAATGGTCAAGAAAACATTGAGAAACCGTTGTGGGAGAGTATCTGCTCCAAAATTGCATAACTAGTTCTCTATCCCCATGTTTCGACGACAATATTATTAGAATCAATCATTTTGTCAACCCTATCAAGAAACACGATTTTAAAGATTTGTCACCTAAGACTTGAGCACATCGACTAGTCCTCAGCCAACATGTCGAAGGAAAACGTCGTCGAGTTTGTTGAAAACCAGAGATCAGCAGATATGACTACAAAGGACGTTGTGCTCGACGAACATTTTCGCCTTCCCCTTCCTGAGGAGATCGCCCATCTCACACGAGAGGAACAGGATTCTTTAGAAAAGAGAATTGTGAGGAAGATGGATATGAGGCTAATGCCTATCCTCATTGTCATGTAAATCCCCTACAGGTATTAACGTAGTCATTAAGTTAACAGTTTACAGGTTTTGGCTGAACATTCTTGATCGGAATTCCATTGCCAATGCGAAAATTGCTGGATTACCAAAAGATCTTCACATGACGAACGCCAACTACAATAATTGTCTGCTGATATTCTATGTCGTATGTTTCACGTATCTATAAAACCTCGGGGGTGGTTCTTCAATCTAATAGTACGCAGGGATATGTCCTTACCCAACTTCCTAGCAATGCCTTGCTCCCAAAAGTTCGACCCTCAATATATTTGCCACTTGTGACTTGTGCGTGGGGCTTGATGAGTATGTCACAAGGGTTTCTTCACAACTACACCTCGATCATGGTAGTGCGATTCTTTGTTGGGATTCTTGAGGGCCCATTCCTTCCCGGTGTTATATTCTTACTCTCTTGTTGGTACAAGAAGGAAGAGTTTGGGAAGCGTGTGGCATTTCTATATGGTAAGATCCAAATACGAATCCCTGTACTCGAGTAGAAGTACTGACCCTAAGGATAGCTGGTAATATATTATCTTCTTGCTTTGGAGGGCTCATTGCTGCAGGTATCATTGGAGGTATGCATAATGTAGCTGGGTATGCATCTTGGCGCTGGCTCTTCATCCTTGAGGGACTTGCGACAGTTGTCATTGGTCTCGTTGGACTTTACCTCTTCCCCGACTACCCACGAACAACACGTTGGCTGTCAAAAGAGGAGCAACTATTCGCTGAATGGCGTATGGCCAACGAGGTGGCAGGCATTGTTGACGAAGATGCTTCAGGTGTTTGGTGGGGTGTGCAGCAAGCGCTTTCAGATCCTCTAACGTACCTCTTTACCTTCATGCAGATGATGTTGACCACCGGTCAATCGTTCACTTATTTTCTTCCATCGATCATCAAGACTCTGGGATACGATAACACTATCACTCTTCTCTTAACAGCGCCACCATACTTTGTTGCTTTCTGTGGCTCACTTCTGATTGCACACTCTTCAGCAAAGCGAAATGAGCGATGCTTCCACATCGTCTTCCCACTTATGACTTCGATCCTTGGAAACATAATGGCAATGACAGTCAAGGGATTTGGCCCTCGATATTTGTCGATCTTCTTTATGACTTTTGGAGTCTATGTGTCAGTCTTTCTTGCCGCTTCAGTGGCTTTCCCAAATACAGAGTGATTCGTTGCTGACAATATATGCAGAGTATATAACGTAAATTACTCCTGGGTGTCGGCATCCATCCCTCGTCCCCGTGCCAAGCGTGCCGCCTCTTTGGCCATCATCAACCTAATGTCTGGCGGAGCAACACACTTTTATACCTCATATCTCTTTCCCGATAGTGGAGCACCACGCTACTATGTTGGGGGCGCCGTGTTGTCAGTGGCAGTGTTTCTTTGCGCTTCCACGGCCCTCGCGATTAGATTCTACCTGGCTCGCTTGAATAGGAAGATGGAAGAACAGGAAATCAGCGGTGGAGGCGTGGAAGCAGCAATCAATGCAAACAAGAATCATACGACAGCATACAAGAGCTTCAGGTATGCCTTGTAAGTATAGAAACGTTTGAATAGGGTGCAGTCGGGGGGTAATATGGTGACCATTCCTCGAAAATTAGCAAATAGAGCAGGCTCAATCGGATTAAATCATTGTCTTCAAATGACTGAAATTTTTCAAAGAAGCTTTTCAGACCTATGGAGTTCTTGGGACTTGAGAAGCACATAATTTAAACGCTCCTATATTGCTTGGTTGTTCCTTTCGATGCTATTTAGAATATCAACCCTTTGATATTTAAGCTACTGCAAGCTATTCTAAGATCCCAATATCTAAGACAAGGGGCACAAGATCTAAAATTTCGGGGGCAAAAGATGTTATTTTAATAAATGTAAATTACGGAGCTTTTTTAATACAGAAAGCATATACCAAACGCTAAACTAGTGTATCAGGCGCTCCTGTGCCTGTCTGGACTTTCTTGAAGACGTTACAACGTTTGTGGTCCACTATAAATGATGGTGCAGCATGCTACTAGAATTACGAGCTTGGAAGCTGCAAATAATCATAGGTCTCGGGAAGTGCTAGGGATATTAGTCTAGAAATATTCATGGTTAAATGTAATACCTACCAAGTTGGTCCAGGTAGCCCCAGGAAAGTGGGAGGGCATCAAACTCGGCAATAGACTCGGAATTAGTCACGGAACCTACACCAAACTCGTCGTCAAACCCGAAATCCTGAATATTTGTGTTATCCAAAGGAAAGTTAACGTTAGTTGCTGTCACCGGACCGCCATTATTTTCGGTCTGAGTCTGTTCAAGGGGCAGTGACATATACATATTGCGACCTTCATTCATAGATTCTGCAGCAACTGTACGAGATTCTGGCAGATGATTCTCAACTCTCGGAAAGCCACGTCGTGCTTTCTTTCGCAATCTAGTGGGGAAAGATTAGCCAATGCTGATCTGGGAAAGGAGTAATAGGCACATACTGCGAAAGAAGAGCTAAATATCTCTGGTTTGGAGAATTTTTGGGCGCTTTGCTTGTGAGGTATTGCTGGCATTTCTCCGCGATTGAAAAGTAGTTTTTGCCATTGGGCGATATTAAGGAAGATGGATTTATATGATTATGAATGACATATATGTAGAGCGTAGAGATGGCGCAGAGCGAGATATATTGTGTAAACCAGAATCCTCGTATTCTTTCAATATTAGAAAAGCATACTGGCAGCTTCGATGACAGCGCTTACAGAGTATTACTCGAAACAAAGGCATCGACTAAATTATTCAGCATATTAAAGTTGCAATAACGTTTAGGGCTCACTTACCAGTGTCGATAATGGTATAGGTCGCTTGGAGACACGAGGCTAAGTGGCTGTGGGCAGCGGCGTTGGTTTCGTTGGGACCTTGTTGCTGGCCCAGGGAGGCAAAATTTCCAACAATGAAAAGGCGTGTTATCATGATGCGAACATGAGCATGAGCAAGCTTCATCACCGAATTTTGCCCTAAGCACATTCAGTATGTTACATTACTAACGCACCACTGAGAATATAAAGGTGGTGCATACTTTCGAAAATCCTTTGACCAGTCAAGGTTTGTGTTGAGGGCTTAAGGAATAGAGGAAGGTTAGCTTCCCAAATTTCCAGTCTACGTCAGATGAAGATTAGATCTATTTTAATTCTCGAGAAAGCGATAAGGGTGGGTGATTTACTTACTCGTGAATCATTGTTTCTGCTCGCTGCAACAGGTCTACCGCATCAGGTGCTCGCAAAGGATATAGTAGGTCCGTAGCTCGACCCATGATACATGCCAGTCTGTATGAGGGTTAGGGTTACTATCACAGGATGTTCGAGGTGTGAATACTGACTTAGCATGGTTAATCGTGGTTTCCATCAGGCCATGCTGTGGTAAGTGAGATAACATATTCACATCCGTGAAGATCATGTCGGAGTCTGACACATTTGTGGGGTATTCCTGATCGATATCATCATCTCTGAAAATGCGGGGTCTGCCTTTCATGACACTCAAATACCTATCGAGCGTGTACGCACTCCAAAATGCCCTCTTCCGGCATTCTGATTCAATCATTCCAATAGAGATATGTTGGGAACTCTTCCTATGTAAGCCGAGAGCCATTACAATGAATGTGGTGATTCCAAAAGTGTACCAACACTCATTGATTCTAGAAGTACTTAAAAGGTAGAGGCATAATGCCAGCCGTACTTGCACACTTTCCAGTGTTGGTGGCCCAGGTTCAGAGTCAATCAATGATCTAGCTTTGGCATAGAAAAGGTGGCTGCTCAAATCCTGTCAGCTATCCATTTCACTTTAAATCACGATATTTCGTGTTGCCATACCTTGAAGTGCTAGTGTCATCTCCTTCCCCATGATATTCTAGAGCTTGAGCCCATAATAAGAAAACAATAGCTCTCTGAGATGCGCTAAGGAGTACATCTTTGCCATCGGGATCTGTCAATAACTGTTCTGCCCAAGCTTCAACTGTTGGTTGATGGAAGAATCTGTAACTCGGAGTGGCAAAGTCAAAATATCTTGAGAGTAATAGCAGCGACCTTTGTTGATCTGGGAGTTCTAGGTTTGCTAAATTCCCAACCTCGAATGGCATGTCCCCTTAGGGAAGAGTAAGTAATGTTCATACTCATTGAACCAAGAAGGGGAGACTTGCCACTTGTGAATATTGAGGTTGAGGCCCGCACTGGATGCTCTTTTCGTCGAAGAGAAGACCTAAAGGAGTTAGAGGTAATCAATAGCTCAACCGCATATTCATCAGGTAGCATTAAAAATGTTTTATTGATCTCTGGGGCCTGGGGGTCGTGATCTTTCAGAGCCTCACTGGGGGCAATGCCTGTCACGTTCTCTAGAAAATTTCGAGGGTGAAAGAAAATGGGAAGACCTTACGAAGCCTGCTTCTCAATACGCTGAACTGCTTCATGGAGAAATGCTAAGCCAGACGCTGCGCCGGTGTGCTGATGGTCATCAAACACTGGGTCAACAGAGCCTCGTGAATCGAGCTCTGCAGCTTCCTGGGTTTCTTGACGGCCCTTATCTGTATTTTGTGCACGAGGTCTCGTAGCTGGGGTTTGTTGGTGCAGTGTCTAGATATATCACGAGTGAGTTCAGAACGAAATCCTGTGCTTGAACAAGCAATTGTTGCTAGGTTGGGAAAAAGGGCCAAGAGATAGAACTAGCTATGGAATTCCATGCATACCTTTTGCTTTTTAGTTGTCCGGCCGTCCACCACATTATAATCACATTCTATGCCTTCTTCACGGCATCTTTTGCACGGTACCTCGCCTGAGCAACTCGTTTTGCGTCTAACATCTCAATTTAGTATGGAATTTGAGAATTAACAAGTTTTCAAATAGAATAATGAGAAACAACAATAGGGCAGACAGATGTGAGGGGATTTTGGAGGTTATTCATTTTACATTCTAGACAGTAGTACAAACTCTACTTGAGATGCAGAGCCCTAACACTTCAAATTTCCCATCAACCATTCCTCGAGAAATAACCAAGTGACAATGAAAACAGTTAAATATCATAAGAAAAGAAAGACGTAGAAGATTGAGGTTATACACACTTTCTACATGCACGGCACGCTTTCGTAACACGAGGTCTCTGTCTCTTCTCAGGCCGTTGACTCTGGGGAGATGTCGCGTGACCTGAGTTTTCCGTCATTGCGGGAATGAATCCGGCTTTCGGAAAAGTAAGTTTGCATTCATTGAGCAAGAATATGCTAAAGTATTAGGTATAGACGAATTCCGAAAAGACGTGGGCGGAATTGAGCTGTGATATGGGTCGGAATATCAAAGGTTGGAGAGCAGAAATCCGTCGGAAATTGAAGGACCGAGGTTAGCTGTTAGTGTGGTGTTATCTAGTTCGTGTTGGAATATAAGTTTCCCACCAATTGTGAGAGGACATCGGCGTGTCCATATCAATAGTTCTGGACAAATCTACAGCTACAACTCCGACCTGCATTTCCGACCTTTTTCCTATCCACCAATTCCCACTCTACACATCGTAAACAAACGAATTCTTCTCCGCCACCGAAGACAACGGATGACTAGCTACTCGACCCCACTACTCCACAAAATGAAAAGAAATAGACATCTGAAAGGGTCCTTCCTACAAATACATATCAAAGCTGCTCCCACTTTAACTTTGGATAGCCATTGTTTTCCCCCCTCATCTTTACCAATCCAAACGACAATCCTGCAACAAGATCCTTAAATCATATTCAATGGCAAGTCAACGATCGTTTACTTTGAACACTGGTGCGAAGATACCAGCTGTTGGATTTGGCACATGGCAAGCGGCGCCACACGAGGTCGAACGAGCGGTTGAAACAGCTCTGCGCTGTGGATATAGACACATCGACTGTGCATCCATATATCGAAATGAAACAGAAGTTGGGGCTGGTATTAAGAATAGTGGTGTGAAGAGAGAGGAAATATTCATCACTTCTAAGCTATGGAACACCCACCATGACCCGAAAGATGTGGAGTCAGCTCTAGATAAGTCCTTGAAAGACTTGGGAACGTCATATGTTGATTTATACCTAATGCATTGGCCGCTGTACGTATATTCTTGATCTCAAATTTTAGTGATCTATACTAAAGAATTCCTTAGGTCTTTCAAATCAGGGCCCAAATTCTTCCCATTAGATCCACAAACTGGTGTCTTTCAACTTTCCGATACCCCTCTAGCAGATACATATGCGGCTATGGAGAAGCTTTTAGAGACAGGAAAGGCCAAAGCAATCGGAGTCTCGAATTTTAATATACGGCACCTCACAGAGCTCCTTGCGAAATGTACAATCCCACCAGCTGTAAACCAAATTGAAAAACATCCATACCTACAGCAAAAAGACCTTGCTGAATTCTGCAAAAGCAAGAACATCCTTCTCGAAGCATACAGCCCACTGGGAAACAATCAAACCGGGGAGCCTCGTACTGTCGATGATTCTAAAGTACATGAGGTAGCGAAGAAGTTGGGCCAGGATCCCGGCCAGGTTCTTGTCAGCTGGGGAGTTCAGACCGGACATGTAGTGCTGCCAAAGAGTGTTACTGAAAGTCGGATAAAGAGCAACTTCAATGACGAGATATTGCCTGAGTGGGCTATGAGGGAGCTGAATTCGCTGGAGAGACATAAACGTTTTAATTTTCCAGCACGATGGGGGTTTGATATATTTGATGAGGGTGGTGTTGAGACTGTGAAGAAGATCGCCCAGGAAGCAGGGGAAGAGAACAAGACAAAGTTTATTGTTTAAATTATAAATCTATTTTCAAGCGTCTACATACGTAGATATAGACCAAAAGCACCTGCATCATTGTTAACTTTTCAAGATTTATGTATTATTCCCTCCCTGGTGTTTCTACTTTGTGAAACATACCTATAATTCCCCAATCGATATGATAGAGTCTAGAATTTAGCGATGATCCAGGGTGATATACTGCCTACGAAAACTTTCTTAATGAGACAGAATTGCTTTTGGTCTGTGATAAAGAGTAATGTTATTGTTGGGTTCAAATCACACTACGAGACGGTAAAGACGTATAAAAGTAATGTGACTTGGCCCACGTGTGGCAAACCTTCAACATCGCATGATTACTACCAGAAGCGCTGACTAACATACACTTTTAAATTTAAAGCCATCTTTTGATAATTATCTCGAGACTTTGGAGCTAGAGTTCTTTTTAGAATGCCTTTCGAGCTTGGATAACTGCTAAGACTGCTAGAAACAACTATAGGGGGAAGCTTCTGCAGAGGATACATACGACAGTGGCATTGGAAATTAGCACTTACCAACTTGGCCTAGAAAACATAGCAATGCTTGAGTACTGGAAAGGTTTCTATGTACCTTCCATGACCTGTACAACACAAATACAACGGCCTTTAAACCAAAGATTCAAAGCATGAATAAGTGATTTGCACATGTTAATGAAATTTCATAACTGCTAAGACGTAGAACTTCCTAGCCTGATAGGAGTAAGCTTACAGGTGATAAATAAAGGCAAAATCCCCAGCTTCACATATTCTAGCAGAAACCTTATGGTGCAAATAATGCCCTATTAAAAAATTCGTTAAACCACTTTTCGGGCAACTTCGACTAAGAATCTTTCTATGTGCATCAAGCTTGTAAAATGAGTCTCCCGTCTCACTGAACATAGAGTGGGCAGCCCACACAAATACATTTGCCTGAGCTGATATTGATCACCCTTATTGTTAGTTGGTTTGGGGAATTGGATTATGTAGACACACAGGTGAACAGGAGATCGTATCGTTCTTGAAACCTCCATCGGGATGCTAACATCGGGAGATACAGACTTGGTATAAGGAGATGGAATAACTATAGATATGTGTTCCAAAGCCTGGGGTCGGTTTTGCTCTTGAGCAAGTAGCTCTAGGTAGAGTGTTGTGCGCATCTGCTGTGTCACAGGAACAGCTCAATCACTGGAAGTAAATCCTGCAGATGCAAGCCTCAAAATTTAAAAAGGAATTAGGCCCGAACTTTGAGCTGAACATAGGAGGTTTCACAATAGCCTAGATCGGGTATCTATCCGCCAACAGGAAGAGTTCACTGTGTAGTTCTGCACGAGTACGTGAAAGTTAGGATTGATGCATCACAAAGGCGAGAAAGTGATTCGCCAGCAAACTAGAAGCTGGAGAATTTGCTGTGAAATGGTCCCGGGCTTGGAAAGTTGAAGTAGTTAAAGAGGAAATCGAAAGGTTATACATCGATTGCATATCGAAAACTGTATCCTGGTAGAAAGAGTTGAATTAGTTCACTATAACCATATTAAGAGGTCTTCATAGACCACTAGCCTTTTCCCGGATGCTGACTTATATTTGAAGGCTTGCAGAATTTTGTAATCGCTGTGGTCTATTGTGGCTTTTGTCATGTAGCAAAGTCATATCGAATTGAGGGGTTGGGATCATGCCAGTGACAGCATAGATAAATTTAAATTGTGTGTATGAGTGTTCATTCGAGCCTAAGAAGAACCTCGGAAAGACTGTCCCTTGCATATAAAGCCGCAGTACGTACCCGACCAGGAGCCTTCAGAGGTAAAACCGGGTTGATCTAGAGATAACGTCCAATCGTTATTAACACCCAAGACCACAAAACCCGAGAGGCTTCAAGGTATGTACAAGCCCTCAATGTAAGACTGTGTAACCAAAGAATGTTTCCTGTCCAACTTCAAATGCATGTTCTGCATGTGCGAATTCGCTTCCAGACTTTTGTCAGTGAAAACTTACGGTCTTTTATTTGGGACATACTTGAAGTCGATATCGATGTACTGGTTAGAAGCTTATTCAGCTGACAAGCCCATTCGAACCATGCGATTTTGAATCTTCCGGGCTGTCCAGTGGGAGGTCTAGGTCGTTTCCATACGTTGATATCATGGGATGGATTCTTTTACGGTGTGAGCAACCTGACGAGGAAAGTTAATGCTACTTCGTATAGGCCCTACAAGGGGATATGTTTTTGGATGTTGCAAACTTTGGTGGGCCTATAGACTCAGGTCGGTAAAATCAAATTGAGCAGGTTGAAAAGGAATTGCAAATAAAATGCTGACGGAAAACCAACGAATTGACTGGGTAAACTTCTCGGATAAATATTCCGAAGCTTCCGAATAGCACGTGACAATTCCAAACCAACATCGATAACAGTCCATCGCATGTTCTACAGGCTGGACCATACATACATCCTGCCTGTATGCTGGTATATATGCAATTGAACCTTGCATACAAACACACATCATGTGCCACAACATGAAGTTGCGATATGGCACAAACAACCACACATTACCCTGCAGACCCCCCAAGTGTCGGCTTCCAGACTCTTGCTAAATATTGATAAGTGAGATTCATTCAACTCATTCGCCTCATTATGGGTGGCTTGTATACAGGGGTGTGAAGAGGGTGATTGTAACCGAGTTTCTATAAGATGAGGATCATGGAATACAGGAAAGCTTTCTTCTCAAACCATTTAATGTGGACCAGATTGAACCTCCATCTTCTCACCTCTAAAGCGTGCTCTCAGCCATGAGGCTTTCTTGTCTCTATTTAGTTGTGCCTATATACTGCATGGGTGTAGTTACTGGCACCGAAATACGTCAAGCACCAGCCTTGCCAGGAGCCCAGTTTATTAGTGCGTCCGATCGTGTTTACACTGCAGATCAAACTTCGAACACAGTCACAGTTATCAAACCGTTGACAAATGAAGTTCTTGGCACCATTACTTTAGGCAAACCTCGAGTTTCAGATCAGTTTAATCCCCAGTACTTAGGAGTCATCAACAGCCATGGCCTTGGATTTTCTCTTGATGGCCAATTTCTAAGCCATGTGGCTGTCACTACCAATACTCTGACGGTTATTCGGACCTCTAATAACAGTATTGTATCGCAGACTTCCGTTGGAAGAGCCGCTCATGAAGCGTTTTTTACCCATGATAACCGCACAGTAAGGATTGTCTAAGCAATAGGTGAACTGCAAAATTGACATTAGCGTGTAGGTTTGGGTGGCATGTCGAGGCACCAATTTTGTGGATATTGTGGATGGAATCGAAGGAAAGGTTATCTCTCAAATTAAGACAGAACCGGGACCAAGCAAGGTTCTCTTCAGTCCAGATGGCAAAACTGCGTATGTTAATCATATCAAATCACCAACACTTTCAATTATCGATGTTGAAACGCGAAAAGTTATCTACACTATCAAGGGCTTGGCACATGTCTTCTCATCAGATATGATGATCTCTGCAGACGGATTAAGACTTTGGGCAGTTCATAAGATGATTGGTAAGACAACAGTTATCAACCTGGAAGATCGGACAGTTGTCACTGTTCTGGATACTGGCGAAGAGAGCAACCATCCTATGTTTGCTGTTATAAATGGGACTACTCATGCTTTTGTCACAGTCGCTGCTTCAAACAACACCAAGGTCTGGCGCCAAGATCGGCCATCGTCAGTCCCAGTCTTTGTCCAGTCTATTCCAGCCGGTGGAATCGAACCACACGGGATTTGGGTCAGCCCTGACAATACTCGCATATACTGGGTAAATGAGCATAGTGACACCCTGGATATTGTGGACACTTCCTCGTTCAAAGTCATATCGACGGTAAAGGTCGGCCAGGAGAGCCAAGCTGTGGTCTACGTTGCAGGCGCGGTTCCCAGTACTTCCTACTCAGTTACTGGAATTGAGAACCTGGGGACTCAGGGACTAGGCAAGCGAGTTGAGAACAGAATCATTCGCGTGATAGGATCACCTCGAGCAACTGCTCTTTTTACCATTCGCGAATTGGACGGACTTGACATGATCCAGGTGATTGGACGAACACTTGAGATCAATCAGACTTATATTGCTACAGCTATATGCAAAGGTTGCAGAGGCAACAGGCTCCAAATTCTGTCATTTAATGCAACTATGCCGATACCAGGGGAGATGGGCTGCGCAGTTGCGCCTCAAGTATTAAGCTACCTTCCCTTCTTTTCGAACTACGATGTAGACAGTATTGCGCTAAGCAAGGCTTAATTTTTTACTATCAATTAGTGTTGCAGGGACTAGTTTTTGGGTCATATGGTATTTGGGATAATGCAGGAATAATACAATGTAAATGAAAATTGGATCCAGGGCGTTGTTGTACTGCCGCGCCATTTTGACTTTGATACTAGAGTATGTTGTGTTTGGGTCAGCCGTTCGACCTTAAATGTCTTGGTAAGGTCTCGAACCTTTGCCCCGCATCATTGGATATGGAATTCCGTCAAGAATGCTTATCAACTCTCGATAATAGATGGCTTTACCCATAATTTATCGTGGTCACAGACTCAGCCTTCCCTTTGCTGTTTCTTCGGAATTGGTCAAAGGACACAACTAAAGCATTGAAGTTCTCGGTGCCTTAGTGCAAAATCCAGAGTTTCTCACAGTTTTATGTGTGCCCTCGGCCAGCATAATGTCGTAATTTGTTACACATCGGCTCGTACCGCAACCAGTACCTCCACCAGAGCCTTTCATCTTGCGGTGTCTCGAGAGATTCTAGATTATACACGCTCCTTTCCAATGCGTTGTAGCATAGTCAACTGTTTCCTAACCCGAGCGCCATTAGCATATTTAACATCAGCTCTACCTCATGTCGTGATAGGCATTCAAGAAAACAGACTAAATCAAGAGGACTAACACCTTTCCTTCTTCTCCTGTCCAAACATCTGCCCCAGGTATGGCGAAGAATAATTCTCCAGCAGTCATTTTTGATGCTACAACACAACGGCAAAGCGGGGAATTTTAATGGCTATAGGTATTATCGAAATACCTAGCAGATAGCTTGATGAGGGACTAGCGAAGTTGACATGGCTGAAAAAAGGGGGCGAGTGGACATGATTTTCAATGTGCCATAGTAAATTATATATTAGTTATTGTTAGAGTTGTGTCATTAATTAATAAATTCTCCTTTCCATTGGAGGTAAAACAGTCCTCATATCCCCAAAAGCCAGCCGTACTTTCTCATCCGCCGCCTGATGTACCTCTCCATACTTTATTCTCCACCCCGGAAGTTGTTGCAACAGTCGTTTACTAGAACTGTTACAATCCACCTCCCTCAACAATGGAGCATCAAAAGCCTTTGCTATTTCAAGTGGGCTCATCGAGAACTTTCGCCCAAATTGCGACCAACCACGATAGAGCGGAAGGACACTTAACGCGCCAAAAATTCCGACCACCGCGCCAGCAATCATATATCCTCGATCTGTGGTGTAGGTATTGTATAGCAATGTACCAGCGGCGAGGGAAGTTTGGTTTGAATCCGGCAATGATGAATTGTCCGTGGCAGCCTGGATTGCAGCTCGAAAAGCGATTTCTCGCATACTGTTAATCATGTCATCCATTGGGTCGCTCCAACCCCCAGTCCAGCTTCCACCAGTCTCTCCTCGCTTTGTGTACTGATTTGCCATCGAGCCGTTGAATTCCCAGGAGCTTGGTGTTGCACCGCCTTGGTGGTAATATGCTGAAGACTTGAATAAGTAGTCGGCTGCGTATTGAAATCCTCCAACTACTGTGTTGGGGTGATCGAAGTTATTGGTTGGTCCCCGGAGATCGCTGCCACCAAAACTCGTTAATTTTTTCCTCGATCAATAATTCGAGTCATAAGGGAGTTTATGTGATTATATGCTTACATGGGAGAGACAAATACATCGTCGTGGTAACTTCCGCGAAGTGTAATCTCAAGATTTGATATTCGAACAGGATATAATATTACTCCGCCGCTCAATACGCACGTGTGTATTGTGGAAGTATAATATGTATCGTTAGAGCCCGCCCTTAAAGTATCATTCTTTGGACGTGTAACACTGTAGCTAGTTGTAAAATTGTCAACATACAGTGCCTGGAGTTGGAGCCCAGCAAAATATGGGTTCTGAGACGATCCAAGGGGTTTTGGATTTCCAAACGGGAATATACTAGCACTTGTAGTAAAAGCTGGATTGTCAGAATTCCCTGCGTTTGCCTTCGAAGGCATCATGCTGAAGTTGCCGGAGCTGAAAGTGCAATTGGGTACGAATCCAAATCCCTGCAGAGGCTAAATGTCAAGATCAATTCGAGATATATACGGACGAGATCAATTTACCTTGATAGTGAACACACAAGGATCACCGCAACTAGATCTCGGCATAGAAATCCCCTGTCGTGTTGAGTATTGCTTCATGACATTGGCAAATGGGACAGTAAGTGATCCTGTTGCTGTGCCAAAGCCTCGATCGAACGGTGTGATGCCTGTATAGTTGGATGGTAATTGTTGAGCAATAGGGATGCTCACAGAACTTTGCATCTGCATCTGTGTATTTAGAACGACAGAAGTAGCTTGCTGGTTCAGGGGGCCTCGAATAACAGAAAGGGAGACTGCGATGCATGCTTGAGAAATAGAGTTAGACAGCAGACCCAATTTGACGACTGAGATTTTTATCCTCACCAAAGGCATTTATCTTGGCTCTCCATTTGAAGGATCCTCTTATGGCTCCCCATACAGAATCACCGGCATTCCAATAGTACTGCAACTCTGAGAGCTAGGTATTTAAGTCAATACGTATGCCTTTTCTACTGGGAGGGGTTTATACAGTGCCACCGTTCAATGCCTTCTGCCAGAAGGATATTGTCAATCCTTGCGCTAGTGAAAAAGCGAGTAGGAGATTCCCAGCAACGTTTAGTATTGCCAAGTAGATACTCGGTTGAAACCCATCACCCCAAGTAGCTGTTGCTTGTCCATTGCTTGATTCAAGCACAAATATCGCAAGACCTATACCTGCGAGATATTAGCACCGCAAACACCCAGAAGAAACTTCTTATTTACAAAGCAGATTTCCTAGCAGAGCGCAGACGCCAAGGAGAGGGAATCGCCGCCAGACCCCGGTTCGCCATGGTAGCCCTTGATCCCCTTCTCTGTTTTCATATGGATGTCCGTTCAGCGGAGTTGATTCAAATGTCGTTACATGTGTGGGTAGCGCCTTTCTGTCCATTTCGCGACGCACGAGTATCTATTAATCATTCTACCATTAGAAGGACTGATGTGAGAAAGCTTTAGAACAATGCGGCTGAAGATTTGGAGGATAACTCCAAGCTTTGACAAGCGGAAGGCTTCAGTGGCTGGGGGCAAGCAGGGTGCCTCTCAGAAGTCAACCCAATCACTGATCTGGCAGAACCGTATTTTACCTGATGTAGATTAGCGACCAAATCCTTCATCTGTAGCTGATAAGATCATGAGCGTAGGCCAATGAAAACTTGAATTTCGATACAGCCGCCAATGTGCACGCAGAGCCTAGGTCGTATCACAACCCCTCTTTCAAACAATTTGGCCCCCAAGCCGTCGTAACTCACCCTTCTTGTCGAAGTCATTGGTCTTGAAGGTTCTTTTGCAAGAAGTAGAATCGTTCCGGTTTAACAGGAGGGATTTCCCATGATTTGTTCTACTTTCGACTACAGGCACAACTTTTTCACGATTTCAATCAAGCTTGGGTTTCTTTGCTGAAGTTTCCACACATCAGGAAAAGACCAGACAGTTTAATTCGCTATCTTTCCGGAGAAGAAAGATAAAGAACGGTATTAAAATAGTGCGAGCTTCCAGACACCTTGTAATATAGAATTACGCTGAAGTGATGGTGCGGATGAGTGCGAGAATCGAGTAGTATCGATTTTGGCTAGGTAATGGGCGGCTGAAGCCTGAAACCACAGCCTGTATAATTGGTAGCATTTTGCTTTCTTCATGACCCGCTTTTCTTCCAAACACTCATGCAGATTTCAAGGTGCCGGAGGGACACATATTCTTAACTTAGTTATTGGCGAGCCAAACTGGTAAAGTGATGACAGTACCTTCATTTGAAGGCATTTTGGTGGGGTGATGGCGGGGAAACGAAGCATTAATAGTGAGATTTCTAGCGGGTGTTGTCTGAGCTCCAGGCATGACTGCGAGAGAAGTGGCAAGTACTATTCTGCTATTGGACCAAAAATCCAAGAATTCACAAGAGGTCTCCTAAACTTACCTAGTGTGCGGTTTCTTTAGAAGGAGAACATTTGCGGATATTAGAATTGTAGCTTGCACACTCGTTGTTCGCCTTGTATCCTCTTGTAGTTGTGCAACGATGTTACGGAGTATGGTATACGAAATACGTGTACCATTCTGGTGATAATTTCTCCAGCGAGAGGTTGTTCCGGGCATCTCTTATGTAAAAGTTATTTAACTTTCTGTTCGAAATTTCAAGTCAATCGCTCCTTTGAGTCAACCTTCTGCAGCCCCCTTCTCAACCAAAATGCGATCCCATGCTGTTCTTGTGCTCCATAGGTTGATTAGTACTGCACCAGCCCTGCTCGCCGACTTGACACCTCATTATGCACCTAGTTTATACACAAGTCTCTCGAATCCAACACAACGAAGTTAGAATGCTTTCCTAAAACCGATAAACTGTGCATTTCGGAGGAATTGATTGTGCGGAAGGAACAGACTCTAACTGACAATGTATGCGCAGCTCTCACACCTTGCACGAACAGATGCTGGCAGTGTTGCTCTTCCTCCGTCCCAGAAGAATAGTTGGGGATTTTGGTTAAAGAAATCATAACGATGCCTGCTCGGATAAGGACGAAGCAAGAACTTCACAAGAAAAAGTGGAAGATTTAATAGTTAAGATCAAGGCAAACTGACGTTAAGTCTTGATGGCGTTGTGGACGAGTACTATCATCCAACTATCTTTTCACCCATCCTATATCAAGTAAGTGAACAGTTTCCAGTAGCTAGAGCCGTGCGATACTGATATTTAGGTCCAGAGCCCTCGGAATCCTGATAATAAAAACTCACCATGAACAACCCGACTGGCCATCCATCAATCCCATATATTCAATGTTCACTACCCAACCGCTTTCCAGCAAAGAGGAATCAAAGGGCGAAGGCTCGAGTTTATTGCCCCGTACAAGATAATAAAAGCATGCTACAATATTTCTCCATGAAATAGCAACCGCCCGGATGTTTACTGTTGTAAAAGGCTGGGGTATATCCATTGGATTGACAAATGCGCAATAAACGCTGACATCCATCTTCCAGTATAGAAAAACATTGTTTCAACCTCTGAGATAAGTTCTCGGCCTCATCGCGAGAGGTATTAGGGCGATGATAAGCCATCAGGTAGTATGCCAGGAAAACCTTCTTTCGAGTTGCGATACGTTCAATCATTAACCCAACCAGAGAATGTTATGAAGCGCATAGAATGATCGCTACAATAATTATTGAAGAATCTTTTGTATTCAAGACGGGAACAATGATTGGGATTGAGGGGACTTGAGAGGGTGAGAGTCCTTGTCCGAAGAGTTGCCATACAGACCCGTATACAATCAACGCGGATTATTTCTCCACCTAGAGCATTGTCTTAACGTACTAAATCCACCAAAGGACCCTTTCAGGATTCTTCCACCACTTACGCAAATGCCGCTGAAGATGTAACAATAAATTTACGTGTTTTTCCCAACATGCCGCTATGTATGGATCTCCTTCCAAACCCACATCAGCAGCAGTTTCAACATGCTCGTTCATCTCCCATCTTTATGGCAAAGACTCAAGGAACATAATCCAATTCGTGAGTGTACGAAAGATGCATGCATAATTTCCGAAAGTTGAATGTTGATTTTCAGGTTGTGACGTAGCTTATCAAGCACCTTGCATGGGCCAGGGAATCGGCAGCCTCATTCCGTAATCCTCCAGAGTGGTTCCAAAGCCTACAGCGAATGCATTATGATTGGGCTACTCAGCAGATGTCTCTGTAGATGCTGACTTGTCAGCATCTGCGGGCCCTTGCTAGCTTCGCTACGCTCGTTACGCTTCGTTACGCTTCGTTACGAGCTAAGTTAGCGAGTCGAGAGTATATGGCGGAGAGTTTTGAACCTGGGCCTTGAAATGAAATTTGTAAGGTCGGTGATAGTGGTAGCTGCCAACTCGGAAATTCTTGGAAGATCGTTGAGATGGGAGAGACAGATAGTTATATAAGTCTACACTGAACCCCTCCAAGCAGAAGTTCAATTCCACAAGTATCCACACCTCCATCATTACCTCAACAAGAGTTTTCCAATAAGGAATCAGATAAGAACCTCCATTGAATTCAATCCAGCCAATCAAAATATGTCGAAACCATCAGTCTTAGTCGTTCTCTCGTCTCACTCCGCAGGGTGGTATCTAGTAAGTTAGATGGTTTCCGTGCTCGGGAAGATCATGATTCTAACGTCCTAATCAAGCCTGAGTTTGCCCATCCATACGAAGTGCTTGCACCAGAGTGTGATCTCACAATCGCATCACCAAAAGGTGGAGCAACAATTCTCGATCCTGTATCTGTACAGTTATTCAAAGACGATGCATACTGTATGGAATTTGCACAGACCAAAGAAAAGCTTTGGACGGAGACGGAAAAGTTAGAGAGCTTCTTAGGGAGAGCCAAGGAATTCACTGCTATTCTGTATGTTGGCGGTTTTGGACGTAAGCTTTTCCTGTAGCATCGCTTTTTTGATGGGAGACTTGGCTAATGGTGATTTAGCGATGTTTGACCTCGTCGACAATCCCGTTTCCACCCAGCTCATTCGTGAATTTTATGAAGCCGACAAAATGGTATCTGCGGTTTGCCATGGATCTGCAGCTCTTCTGAAAGCTACACTTGCAGACGGTTCTCTTCTAGTCACTGGGGAAAAAATCACTGGTTTCAGTAACGCAGAAGAGATAGCTGTTGATCGACAAAAGGACATGCCATTCCATCTGGAGACCGCTCTGGATAATGCTAGCGGGGGAAATTACGAGAAGTCAGAGGCAGCGTGGGCGCCCCATGTGATTGTTAGCTCGACGAAGAAGTTATTGACGGGCCAAAATCCAGCAAGTGCGCAGCCACTGGCAGTTGAATTGTTGAAGAAGTTGAAGGCATCTGTATGAGTAATGCGCTGACTAGCTAGTGTCAATTTGCTTCGATTTAGTTGATAATTCCACAAAAAAAAAAGGATGCGAAATTATTTCTCCCATTGCAAATTTTGAGTGGTTTTAGTTACCGAATCAAGCACCTCTATTTTTGTAGAAATCGATCTTGGATTTCGGTCGACAGCAATCCATGCCACCCACTCTCAACAGCCTGACGCCAGGAGGCAAAAAGCTCTAAAGCCGGAGGTTTCCCAACCGGGCCCGGGTTCTCTAGCAATAACGGATCGTACATCTCCAGATCTAGAGAATGTATGGTGCCAGCAAAGTCTTCTTTCCAAGTAGCCCTCGCTACAAACTGAACAGCCCGTTCATCTCCGTCAAGCTCCTCTTCATTTCCGTATCTAAGGTAGAAACAGAGGAATTCATCTCTATCTCCAGGTGGCATAAAGACTGGCATGAGCCTCGTGCTGATAGGGCCAAGGTAATTGTTTTCGTCCTGTATGAGCTGAACAGGATCCTTGTTAAAAAGTCGGGCCTCTAACTGATACATTATTTCTGCTGTGTTGGCTAAGGTAAAACCGTTCACAAGGCCCTCACGGCCAATCAAACGAAGTGCGGAAACCGTCCACTTCTGCCATGCAAGTGAGAAGCAGCGGCGGGCTCCATGGAAGATCGATATAGATATACCCATACTAATCGCGTCACACGGTTTATAGCGACCCTCTCTTTCCTCGCAAGTTTTTTCAAGTAGACCGGCCGCGATACAGAGATTCGAATATACGAGGTTGAAGGCTTCAAGTTCTCTCGCAGCCGGGTCCGGGTCTGTGGTATTGATCATAGCTACTGCACACCCCATGTAGGCATTATACAGCGCAACATTGAGAGCAGCCTCATCAGACGAGAACAGCATAGGTGGAGGTGGAATTGGACATGATTCAATGGCTGCCATATCCATTGCACCACTATGGTCCAGCCACTCACAGCTCGCAAATGTCCCTGGCGAAGTTGACCTCCACAGGACCATTTCTGAATAGAAGCCCATTAGTTCGTTTCGAGAAGGCCGTTCGTTCGTTGGACACCAACATCCCCAAACCACTCGACTAAGTTTGTTGTGTGCACAAACTAGTTGAATCAATCGGTACCTCTCAGCTGATATAAGGTCTGCTTGGCTACACCCAGAAAATTTCGGAGCAGCTCTATTCCAGAAGGGTGACTCTAGGAATGCAAGATCTGACAAGCGCACGAAGGAGGAACATGCAAAAGGTACAAGCTTTTGTGCAAGAAAGTCCAACCGAAGCATAGCATCAAATACCGGAACTAGATTAGAGATTTCTTCGTCAGACAAACGCTCTTCAGAACTTCGAAGAAGCTGTATTGCTGCCCACAAGTGGCGAAATGCTGCCTTTGGATTCTCCATAAAACACTGAAATGGACGGCTTAGTAAGACTCTGAATGTAAGAAAGTTTGATATTCTATACCTCAAAATATGCAAGAAGCATAAGAACAACTAGTGTTGCAAGTATTTCAGGGATTGTATCTTGGTTTAGATGACTGGGTAGCAATTTTATCGTGTTGCCATATGCTCGAAGCCCGATAATTTTGAATTTTGCAGCTTGTTGCTCATTACCATGCTGACAGGAAATAAGTGCTGCTCGGTGAACTGCACCAATAGCAAGCAATGCTTCATAGACAAGGTCCACACCATAAGAGATCTGAGCAACCTGGTCCCGCCAGAATGTAATGTGATCATCTCTAAAAAGCCTGGGCGCAGTTGTCGTTACGAAGTGGTGATAGAATGGTAGCTGTTCTTGTCGCCAATCTGCATGTCTATATGAGAGTTCTGGGAAGGCGGTCCCTGGAGGTGACCGGGACTGGTTCCGAGACTTGTTGGAGCTTGATGCCGACAATGCATTTGATGCTCTTCGAGGTGATGGATATCCTTCACATTCGAAATTCGCTGTACGACAGCGATTACAGGTAGGCCTTGCCTCATCACACTTAACACGCCGTCTTCGACAGGTGAGGCAACCTGTACGTGTGCGCCTATCCATGAGTTGAGGAGAAAGGTCTGAGTGAGAAGTGATGGATGAAATTCGTAATTGGGACTCTACTTTGTCAGCGGTGCACTAGCTTGACCGCATGCTTGATCAAGAATTCTGCCGCTTTCGCCTCCTTGCAACCAATCATGGCACGATATAAGATAAAAGTGTAGTACAACGAAGATTTGTAATGAATCATAAGCCTTGAATTGACGGAGATGAAAATTTTTATTATTTGTCGTGTATATAATAGTTAGCTCTTAAACCTATCCTTGTATATCACACAGTGTTGCAAACCTTCTCAAATGTGCGATATTACAGTCCGTTCTAGTTAAAACGGCTCTTCTACTCTTGACTTCAAAAAATTCTATCTTAAACAATGTTTTCACTTGCTTTCATAGACACAAACATAAGCAAACAACCCTCAATTCATAACACCTCATCATGATTTACTTCCACGCATGCTCACCTTTGACTACTCGTCCTTTCTCACGACTACTACGATATCCACTTCACACCCATGCCCAGTATCGCTTTCCATTTTCTATTGATGTATCATTATTGTGCAGAGAAAATCATACCTGTATCCGCCTCACGTATTCTAACCAAACAGACAGAACAACCAAGTACGCTCGCTGCTCACTGAATCTACCCCAAATGTTTTCTCTCGACTACTCCGACCTCAACCATGAAGTACCGCCTCCCACAGTGTTATTATATCAATTCCATTTGTGTTAAATTAACGTATTTTGTTACCCATTGTTCAAAATGTGGGTTTCAGTATGAGGTAGTGAATGTCCTCTCAGTAAGCTCCTTAGTGTTAAACGAGGAGATTCTGAGGCAAAAGATCAAACTCAGAGTTAAGCATTAATGGTGCTAGATGATGAAAGAAATAATCGGAATTTACACTAGAACCATTGGGCTAAAAAATAGATGGGATGGAAGACATGTTCAATAAATTCGAGAAACTCTAGGTTTGCGCCATCCCTGAATAAGAAAAAGTGACCAAGCAAAAGAGCCTGTGTATTCAACCAGGAAGGTTGATGACCCGCACTCGCACTAATTCATAATACATGCTATTCCAGAATTAATGCTATCGTAACACTTATCATCTCCTGAGTGGAAAATTATTTTCTTCGCCAACTCGTCTGCATGCCTCAGCCAAGAAGTATGGATTCCTACACCAGGATTGACACCCAAAGTGCAAATGACACAGACCTGGAACCAGCAAACTGCTCTTGCGGTTCTTAAATGTTCTATTATAGGACGGGAATGTGTCCATTTCCCAACTCTATATCTCACGTGAGTAGCGCTACCTTTACTCAAGTTTACTCAAGTCTACTTACATGCTTACTAGAAATCATCAACTTTTAACGAGGGGCTCGAAAAGGCCTCTCTTACCTTAGCTAAAGATCTGCTGTTGCCCCAGGAACAAGCTTCGATACATGGGTTATATGTTTTCTTACTCTAGCAACAGCGTCAGAATCTCTGACTTGCTCCCCTTGAGCTCAACTGCGCCTAAAATTGCGACAAGACTAGACTTGTAATATTACGGAAGAGTGTGGCTAAAATTGCTTTCTCACAATCCCTCGCTGCTACTGCAATCAATTTTATTAATAGAACAGCAATGCCTAAATATAGAGATTCTAACTAAGTAAGAAAACAATAAAGTATTTTGCTCGAGGAATATTAGAATTGGAAACAGCCAGCTCTTCACTACAGAAACAGAGATAGACTGATATATGGCGTTGTTATTCTGGAGATTGAAATTCACCCCCTTAGCCTTAACCCTAAACTTAATATGTTTCTTCTTCTTCGGTATAGAACCTTCCTCGTATCCTCCCATCCTCCTGCTTCTTCTACCATCCTAGCTTCAGTAGTGTTAACATCCCGGTATGTTTATACTCTTATATATTTATTTAGATTTTGGAGAAGATAGCCTTTCTCGTTTTTGACAAGAATTTGTTATTTAGTAATTAGGTTTGTTTAGGTTCTAGAGAAGAAAAAAGTCAGGCCTAAGAATGGAAAAGGAAGTGCGAAGGTAATAGCGGGGGCTGATTCATTACAGGAGGTGTGTTGAGTTTTCTGATTTTCACTATGAAATATTCATACCTAACTAGCCACTTCTGGTGTCTGATCGGAGGAAAGCTGTGGCATCATATCAAGTATAACCCGCTTAATAGCCAACCAATCTTTATCCCCTTCACCCTCAAACTTAACCATCTGACCGTGAGTCTTGCTACTTCTCACTACCCTTACACCACCTTCCCGCTCATCCTTCCCTTCAACCGACGCAACCACATCACCACTACTTTCTAACACATACGTAATATCCCACCCTCTCTTCTTACGTTCTTTCTCAAACATCTCATTACTCTCCTTCAACCACATTGCTTCATCTTTTAATTTCTTCATCTCATCGCTCATCCCCTTTTCACTTGCCCCTCCAAAACTATCCCATACTCCACTTCCCCTAGCAACACCAAACATCAAACACGCGCTAGTTTCAAGCCTCATTATCTCCCCTTCTTCCCCCTCCACCCCCAGCATTCCCTTCAAAAGTGGCCCACCAAATGAATGCGCCACCCATACAATTCTCATCCCCTTACTCCCCACACCCATCCCCACTAGCTCGGTCAAAAAGAACGAAGCTATTCTCTTTGCGCCGAGAACATTTTCATCTTTTGCGGAGTAGGAGAGAGAGATGATTCGGATGTTGATAGGTGGCGAGGAGGAGTGAAAAGTTAGAGGAAGAAGATCTTTGAGCCAGAATATTTGGGTGGTATTGTGGGTGAAGGAGCGGGTATGGTGGCCTGTATGGCCATGGAGGGCTATTACGCTATTTTTGTGATGTTAGTATAGGGGTTGGTGACGTATAGTGGGAAAGGGGAAATTGGGATAGACGGACTGAAGCGTGGGGTTTGGATCAGAGTATACTGTATGTATTGTGAGAGTATGTTCTGGTGTGTGATTTTTTGATTCCTGTTGCGGTTGCTGTTTGCCCTTGCCTGATTTTCCATTCCTTGGAAAGTGGTTATGAATGTATTTTCTCATTCTTTTATTGTAGCACCCAAGAAGTGAAAATGGATGATGGATTATCTTTCTTATCCAACATGCAAAATATCCTGAATTCTGCGAATGAGGAGCTAAAGTAACTGTGGTAAGTTAAATTTGGGATGAGAGATCGATGAAGTTTTGGACGGACGTGAGGCAAATTGTTTTGGTTTTTGACTTGTTTCATTGGTGCCTGATATAGGCGAGGCCAACTTTACCCCCCGACTAGATGAAGCCTTCTCATACCATAAGGAAACCCCGAATGTGTATAAGATAGAAGAAATGAAGAGAATGTGGTAATCATCGTTTCGATCCCCAAAGTAAGTGAACATACCTTTCCCGACCAATGTCCTACGGCCCCTAAAGAAAAAGAAAAAAAAAAGGTGGACGGTCGCAATAATAAACTCTGAATAGATCATTCAACAAGGACATCAATCGCCGTTGTTCGCCGCTGCAATTTCCTTACGTCTCTTTGCACTTCGAATCAGCAGACTGTCCAAATAGCTCTGAGGGGCACTTTGTTCCTCAGCATCCGCGGTCGCCTTCTTCCCCTTGTCCCCACTCGTAGACTCAGGCAATATACCCTCCGTGCTATCCATTTCCTCAAAAAGCATTTTTACCTGTGCCTTTATAGCTCGGTATAACAAGTTGTTCTTGAGCTCCTCTGGAATGCCAATATCAGGCATGGCACGATCGCCCCTCGGCGCCATCTCTCCTTCGTGCTCAACAACAACAGTCGAACTACCCGACGACGCCGGCGCTTCGTCCGTATCTTCCACCACATCCCTAGCAATTGTGAGCAACGCAATAACAAAAAGCTCCTTCAAATAAGCAAAACTGAACCCCTCCGTCAACTCCGCCACCACCTCACAAAGTCCCTCGGGGAACTCCACCAACTGGCTCCCCTCCAACTTCCTCATCCAAAACTTCGCATACAAAACTCTCTCCTCAAAATCGGGAACTCGAAAATGATACTTCCGGTCAAACCGACTTGGCCGTTTGGAAATTGCCGGATCGAGCTTTTCAAGGTGGTTTGTGGACCCAATCATTAGGATTCCATCGTTGGATTCGAGACCATCAACTTCGTTGAGGAAGTAGGAGCGTGTTTTATTCGTCACGAGGGAGTCGAGGTCTTCGAAGACGAGGAGGCAGGGAGCCATGATTCGGGCATGGGAGAAGATGGTGCGGATGCTGTACTTGGGGCCGTGGCAGGAGTCGAAGTTTTTGACATAGAGACTCGGGACTGGCTCTGCTCTCTTGCTCAGGGAGTTGATGAGTGCTTTAATTGAGATGGTCTTTCCATTTCCGGGCACCCCGTGCATGATTACTCCTCGCTTCCATGGGACGGCGAGTTTCTTGTACAGGGCTTGGTTGTCAAAGAAGCCCTGCACATCTTCAATAAGACTGTCCTTCATTTGCTTGTTGAGAATGACATCATCCCAGGACGAATCTTCCACAGACTTGTAGAGTTCTTTGTCTTTGGACCAACAGGCATCATCGAAAACATAAATCTCGTTGTGGAGTTCAGTAGACCATTTTCCAGCTGAAAGAAGGAGAGCATCGGTATCAGGGTGGTTGGATTCTACCTTGCCGTTGATCCACGCTGCATTATTAAGGGAGAGAACGAAGAGGAGTTTCTTCAAGTTATAGGGTTCTTCAAAATATTGGCATTTGTAGACTAGGTAAGTCTTATCGTTCCAGGTGTAGGTGTATCGACCGAACTTAATGGAGTCCCGAAGAACACCGGGTTTCCTGAGTAGGCGTGCACTTGGTTCTTTGTAGATGCGCGAAGCGTCGGAGGTGTTGTCATTATCAGGGACAGCATTCGCGAAGCCAGCAGCTGCATACCCAAGGAGGTCACAGCTTGAAGCATCAGTGCGAGTAACATGATAGTCCGGATGGGTTTCACGTAGGAAGGCGAGGACAGTGAACTCAGTGCCATGCTTGGAAGCCTTGGCGTGCTCATGCCAGTTGGTCATAGCTTGAGTGTGACTTGGGATATCCGAAGAAGGCATGATGAAGCTGATAGACGGGGATCCTAGTTATAGAAGATTTGATTGAGAAGTTTCGCTTTTAGAAATCAATGTTGGGAATGAGAAGAATTGAGGAGCTTAAAGAGCAAGAAATGAAAGAAAGAGAAAACGATCATTTATATACTTAAACCTCAAATGTTGGTCAGCTCCGCCCTACTCTGCAGTTGGTATACATGGTGGAGTGAGGCGACCACTGTTGGCAAACAGGCAGCAAGCATCCCTGTGTAAGCCTAATCCGAAATTCAAAACACCAGCCATAAATATATCATTGGGTAATATTCGTGTTTAATTTGGGCGCAGTGCTGACAAAGTCATGTTCACCCTGGTCCAATCTCGTCTGCTTCTGCATCCTTTGGAAAGACGCTTTTACCTTTCCGAACATCTCGCTCAACCTCCTGCCAAACATCCACAATATTAGGCCAAAACCTCCTCTTAACCACATCTATCAGAACCTCGAATGCAATTAGAACGCCTGAGACAATGAATAACACAGCCCACCATGTTAGGTTTTTGCCGAAATGCTGCACAAAGCCACCCCGAACAGAATATGGGCCAGGGGTATTCGCATAAATCGCTGAGAGGAAAAGATTCCATGCCCACCATCCTGCCAATGTTATGAATGCGCCGAAAATGGGTATCCATGTTTTGTAATGGAATTCTAGAATTCTGCACCATGCTATTAGTTTTAGCATTGTGAAGGCAGACACTGAAAAACTTACAATAGCTTGATATTGATGATAATTACACAAATAGAAAATGCTAGATCACCGATGGCAAATAACCTTTGATCAGTTGTAAAAGAGACGAGGCCGTAAAGACTATAGATCATGAAGTAAACAGCAAGCGATTCGAGCGCAGCCAAAAACATCCATATGCCGCACTTCCGTAAGTTAAAGCCTTTGTGATCTTGTCCATAGCTGTAGATTTCTGGAATAGAGAGAAGGGTCGCAGCTGAGATGTCTGCCTCAAAAATTCCAGGAATCATGACAGCGAGAGACGAGAATAAAACATTCCAAAAAGTAAGACACCACGGCTCGTAGAGGGAAGTGCCAGTATAGCCATTCCATTTCTGGTAGAGGACTTGAATGCAATAGAATAGCATTTCTTTCCAGAAAGTCGCCAGGACATATTTAGATGTCCGGACATAATTCCAATGGCCGTGAACGAGGAGAAGGCGCTGTAAAAATCTGAATTGAGCAATAGAGTAATCTGCTACCCTCGCTGCCTGGAGACCTTCCTTGCCACTGATGCCCACACCAACGTGGGCTTCTTGTATCATGGCAATGTCGTTACCACCATCACCAATCGCAAGCGAGATGGCATCAGGCTTTCTGTACCGCATTTTCTTGACCACACCCGCTTTCTGTGATGGAGAGGCTCGGCAGCAGATAACCGAATCAACCCGAAGCAAGAGATCGTAAAAGAGCTCTGTCGTTGATGTTTCCCGCTCGACTTCCATCAATGTCTGCCCATCAATGACGACGACAGAATGAGCGATCCTGCCCTCAGTGACGTCGAGGAGCGCGGATTCAACCTGCTGCAGCAATTGTCCCTTCTCATAGTCGAGAATTACAATATGGGAGTAGCTTTTGCAGATTCGAGCAGAGTGTGCTATATTGACAGCAGTTTCGCGCTTATCTCCTGTCAGCATCCAAATTTTGATATTCGCTCGTTGTAATTTTTCGATGGTTTCCGGGACGCCGTCTTGAAGCTTGTCCTCGATACCGGTGGCGCCAGCAAGATCAAAATCCTTCTCAATCATCTCAGCCGCACACTCGATCATATCTTGGCGATTGACGAGACTCGTCGTAGCATCATTGTAAACCCGGTGCCAATTATCATACTCTTTGTTATTGACGAAACGGTAGGCGAACATCAGTGTCCGAAGGCCGCTAGAGGCAAATTCATCAATTTGTTCGAGGCAGCGTTCGAATACGCTGGCGTCGTCCAACGCTTGATGAACCCCTCCCGCTCTAGGAGTCGTGGGTTCTGAAGGCGGCAGTGAGAGAAATCGATTCTCAAGTTGAGTAGATTTCCTTGGCAGGTTTAGGCTTTCTTGTACCATTGCTTCTGAGGGAGAGGGAGGTCCGTATTCATCGATAGTGACACTTGGCCGACCTGATGTCATTCTTCTCAGATTCATACTAGGTCTCTCCAACTGAAAGCTTGACCGTTGATAGCTTCTTCTAGAGGACTGCTCATGACTTTTGCGCTGAATGGCCTCTTCCACTTCGAAACTCTTCCGCTGGTCATGCCGTTGGCGAACCATAGTAGCTTTCTGAATCGCAATTGATGCAAGCTTCAGCCTTGGAAGGATAACAGAGTCTGCACCTTTGCAAAAGAGACAAATTTTACCATTAGGAAATTTGATAACGATCGACATACGCTTCCTCTTGCTACTGAATTCAATCACATCAAGAATCTCGTATACTTCCTCAGATGCAAAGCCAGATCCAGGAGTACCTATGCGTAAAGTTATACTGCCCACAGATCTATCGGCAATATTATATCCCAGGTCTCTTGCAGCCTCAACCAGAGCCAGTTCATCAGGAGATGCAGCTTGAAAACCACTTGTGCCATCAGGCCTGGTCTCAGGGAAACAAGTATGACAAAGAGCGAGAGAGAGAAGGAAGAACCGCATTTTCTTTCCGATATCGGCTTCCGGATATTTCGAGAGGTATTGTAGATACTCTTTCGTACAGAACTCCTCAGTTGGGGCTTTATGGAAAGGACTGCTGTCTGTAGAACGCCGTGATTGTTGCCGCTGTAGCGGAAACGGGAAACCGTCAAAAGGAGCGGCTTTATGTTCCACTATCGTCGGAGTTTGAGGATCTAAGCTTTGTCGGGCAACGATGCTGGTAGCCTTTTGCTTATCTATTGGTGGCACTGAGGTCTCTTCTCCTGCGCCAGGGTTGTGGTGCAGAGCAATTCCTGCAACACTGATTTTTTGGAATCGCATGATATTCTCTGTCAAAGTGCCAGTCTTGTCTGAGAAAATGTAGCTGATCTGGCCCAGGTTCTCGTAGATGTTCTGAGTATTCGAGATCATAGGCGTATTCGACGCTTCATCATACATTTCAACATCATGTAGAAGTAAGAATTGAGCAAACTTGATGAGTTCAAGACTGACGTAAAGCGCCAATGGGATGAGGTTATTGAATTCTATTGCAAACGCAATAAATATCTCAGCAGGTCCAAGATGCGCGTCTTTCAGATACCAAGCAATGTCCTCGACGATGTTGGTCCATATTTGATACCCTGCGGTGCAGCCGATTGCAAGCAAGATGACCACTAACACCAAAAGAATCACAACTTTGTTGGTTGTAGATTGGATGGCGGGCGATTTTGTCCTAGGGTTCTTACTAGCATTCATACGGATTTTACATTCTTCGCCGGTGTTGACGACAATACCTAGCGCACGCCTTGTGTTTCTAAGAATGCTCCCACGATATACGATATTCTCAGAGGTGAGTGGTGACATCTCGGTGCCGACTTTTAACTTCCCTTGAAACTCATATAGATCTAAATTTGGATCTTCTACGGTGAGTTGAGCGTGGCAAGATAATACATCGGCCAGCGTCCGTGAAGAAATGATACCAGGCGGTCGGCGACTCTTGAGATTTGTCTCCCCGTCAAGCGCCATCGTCTCAATATATGCAATCCCATCTCTCCCATCGGCATGAAGCAAGATAATATCCGCAGGGATTTGGTCATTCCGGCGCAACTCAATCACATCTCCGACAGATAAATCTTTCCACATTACAGGATGCCAGGATACTGACTCGGAATTGACGATGTCGAACGGTGTGGCATGTTCGGAAAGCTCTGCTGTTGGATTGACTGGAGCAACTTTCATTTGGGGCTTTTCAGGAACTGCGGAGCCAATTTTACTTGCACTTCTGAAACTCGAGGAAATCCTCTCTATAATAGTTCCTGTTGGAGGATTGATCCAGGTTGTCCCAGATGGATGAAGTACACGTGCGTCCCTTCGGTTATCAATCTTGTCCAATTGATATCGTCGAAAATCATCGTAGCCCTCTCTGGCAATTACAAAAGCCAGGAAGAAGAGAAGGGGCAGAATAGTAGTATAGGTTCCAGTAGTACTGAATCCTGGTATCATTTGAAGGATAGCAATGACAAGGAAGTAAAAGTTGGCAACCTTAGAAAATTGAAACCAGAGTTGGTACGGTAAGAAATTCCAGATGGTGTATCGACTAGACCGTATACTGTTGTTGATATATGGTGTTCCCCTCCTTTCATCAATCAGGGGACTGGATCTTGAGATGTCGAGCGGGATTTGACGTCCATCCTTGGTATGCGGAAGCTCCCGCTGCCGAAGTATTCCTTGAACGACATGCTTCCTGTACCATAAGCCAAGCCTTCGAGATAGTCGTTCTTTACTCCAGTTTAAGGATATTTTAGTAATTTTGAATCTGAAGTTGCTTCGGAATTTGCGTTTGTAAGTGCCAAGATTTCTTGTCCCCTCCAGGTCCCCCTCCTTTGAAGCATCACAACTCCAAGTTGCAATTTGAGATTCTACGCCTCTTTTATGAACCTGATGTTGCTCTAAATAATCTTTAGGTTTAGATTCTATTGTATCACCCCCAAGAGCCGCCGGTTGAATATTTAGAGCGGTTTCCGGCGGGGCTAGTTTGGCTGATGGAGGGTGTGTCTTTAATGAATTTGGCGGGTTGAGTTCTTGTTGAAGAGACGTATCCAGTGGTGTAAGAAGACCTTGATTTTGATGCGATTCTTGATTTTCTTGCGGGATGTTCGCATCATCTCCAGTCGATTGGACCATGATCATGCAGAATCGGGTCCCGAGTACCAAGTCCACCGTCACAACCTGTCGTGACAGGTACCATGTGGTTCAGTCTTTAATCAAAGCCAGAGAATAAGGTGATATCAGGCAGATAGAATGAACCGTGGCTCATTGTGAAGATATAGTCGTCGTACTCGATCATCCATCATAACATTTACGACATGAAAGAATTCACGGATACGCGGTACAAAATCCGTGTTGAGATCAATGTGGAGACAATCTGTTCATGTCAGCAATTTGCGGCGAGGAAATTATCCAATGACGTGAATAGCGACTGTGGCTTATTCAAGCATAACCAATTAAATCCCCATATGTTCCTAGATGACCAGGGATCTTCAGGTCTCTGTGGCTGACCAATTGTCCGAGGACAATGCGGAAGTCCGAGTTTAAAGTTTTCTCGAGATTAGAAAAAGAATGATGGAGAGCTTTAATATAAACAATGATTGATGTATTCGATATTCCTTTCACTTTTCCAGCTCACCACTGTAATAGATCTGATGTATGGGGAAACCGTACTCGACATCATGGAGCCGCATCTATATCCTACTGTTAATGTGACTTCTAGACGTGGTAAGAGGAGATTTCTCTAGCTTGGAAGCATTTCTCTTGTTTAACTTCATCTTCACTTTATAGATGGATTCATTTGGAGCTAGGTCGTATTGGTCCTTAGTTGATATTGTTGAAATGGGATTTCGTTGGAAGGAGATATTCAGGAAGTTATGTCGGAGATGATGATATGAGGTGGACGCCATAAACAATAAAGCGGGTTTTCTTGCCCAGTGCGCAAAACAAATCTACCAACACAACACAACACCACACGCCGTATGCGCCCGACACGACGACAACGCCAAAACCCAAAGTAAAGAGGCTCTCTTCGATATGCCAATGGGTGCACTGCAAGCCAGCTGTTACGATTGAGTTGAATCCGCAACAGACACGATCGCAAAAATGCGACGTTAACCACGAGCCCTAGCCACGATCGCCATATCATCCTTTTCACTAAACACCTCTCCTTCTGCGAGCATGTCGCATATACCGAACCATACGAAATCCTTGTTATATCTACGAAAGAGCTAGAAGGGAAGCGGACGCTTGCAAAACAATTAGCCATTCCTACCAATTCCTACCCATTCGCATAGCACCCCGAGACTACCAAACTACAAATATTTTCCTCGCATATCTTGCAACTGCATCTATTTAGATCTAATATGAAGAATACGGAAAGACGAATAAAGTCTTGTAATATGGTGTAGGAATGCCTTCTCATCAATTGAACAGGGCTGGCTCAAAGTTGATACCCCATAATATAACATCTATGCGCTCTCCTCACTATAAGACCAGGAACAAGAGAGCGAGACCTAGTTATTTCTCCTTCGCATCGTAAAAAATCACATTGCATACATATTATTCCTTTATCCTTCAATTGCGAAAACATATCCTGGTAGACAAATGTCTAAGTACAGAGGCAAAGAGTTGGATAACTACTCTCCATGGGATGTGTAGTCTCTTCAACTCCCTAGCCCACTGGTTCACCCTTTGGGGTCATCGGGAACGCTGGTGTTACAGCGGTCCACACAAAGAATATGGCTGAACAAGTTTTTAGTTGAAGGTGTCACCCAGAATAGTGATAAGTTTGAACGGGTAGTTCCAATGCGATATACAGAGGGACTAGTCATAGCAGTTCAATTCAGCGTCTAAGAAACTCCCTATTGAGATTTCGCATTGCATATTTATTTTAGACACCGCAGAGAAGGTTGTAGCTCAGCGGCAAATTGTTAATAGGGTGGGGATTGGGAAGATTCGGATTTAGTCGAAGACGTGCGAATTTGAAGTCTACGTCGATGTGCTTTTGAGAAACGCCCTAGTAGATTTCCATCAGGCTTGTGAATCTAGCTTCATTGATATTATATCAGGTTGCAGCACCACACAATGCTTCAGGTTGAGAATTTTTCTGTTTGAAGAGCCAACTATCCGGCTTGATAGTCTTCAAAGTTGGTAGACTTCAAAACCGCACCATTTCCTGATGTCCGGTCTTCGCAGCTCTGCCGTTATCTTATTCATTGCTTGGATGTGGCTCCGTTTGTGTAGCTCATTTCATGCTCGAACACCTGGGCCTCTCCCGGATTTTGCGATCGGAGTTGCCTATTTCGCTGCGTAGTCGGGATAACTTTCAGTTGATTGAGCCGACTTATTTGTAACATCCCCAGGAGTTTGATCAGACTCCGAAACCCCGCCAACTCACTAGGTAGTATTTACTTTCAAAACTCGCAATGAATTATTACAATGCGATTTTGGTTTCTTTAACTTGTGAGAATTTACCTTCGTGTCGGTATCGTTTGATGCTGCAAAAAGCATACAAATTATCGCCTACTACTTCGCCTCGTATATCTACTTACTCAAACCCATTCCTCTTTACTACAGCACCATGACGAAATCCACTCTAGACGGCATCCTTATAACCGGCTGCACCGCCGGCTCTCTCGGCTCCGGTATGGCCCTCGCTTTCCATGCCCGTGGCCTCCATGTCTTTGCAACAGCCCGCTCCCCCACACATCTTACCCACCTGTCCTCTCTGCCAAATGTTACAACACTATCCCTTGATGTCACGTTACCAGCTTCCATCTCCGCTGCCGTCAAAGCCGTGAAAGAGACGCCAAATGTACAGCTGAAATACTTAATCAACAATGCGGGAATTGGTATGGTAATGCCACTATTAGATGCTGATATCGAGGCTGCTAAAAAGGTATTTGATATCAATCTGTGGGGTGTCCTTGCCATGACACAGGCATTTGCGCCCATGATCGTGGAGACCAAAGGAACGGTAGTCAATATTGGCAGTAGCGCCGGGGCGGTTCATATCCCTTGGTCTGGTTCGTGTTTTCCAGCCCTTTAGTATCCCTGTAGTGTTTTCCTCAGTAGCGGGCGAGCGTGTATACTTTCCTTATCAAGGGAGAGGAGGTAGAGCTAATGAAAACCTCCAATAGGAATCTATGGCGCATCCAAAGCCTCCGTAAACCACATGTCCGAAACCCTCCGGTACGAGCTTGAGCCCCTCCACGTCAGGGTCCTCACTGTCTACGCCGGAATCGTTTCATCCAACTTCCATTCGAGCCCTTCAATGGGTGACGCCTTCTCCCTTCCTCCAAACAGTTATTATAAAAGTCTTACAAAAGTCATGGACGGAATCGCGAGGGGTAATCAGAGACCGAGCAAGATTATGAGCGCCGAAGACTTTGGGAAGGAGATTTGTAGAGATGTATGTGGAGGAAGGAGTGGTGCTAGTTTCGCGGGGACATTGGGCTGGGCGGTTAAGTACCTGGGATTTTTTCCGCAGTGGTATTTAGTGAGTTATTCTGTCGTTCCAGCCGAGGAATTGCAGGTGAAAATATACGAATACTGACTTTATGTATAGGATTACTATTGCCGAAATGTTGGTGGATTTAAAGAATATAAGGCCGTGGTGGTCGAGGGAAATTAAGTAAAATACACCGCGCCGGCATCCGCTCTGTTACCTTGGCGAAGTAATAATGTTCCAAAACTAGCTGTTCCAATAGAGATCTGTTTATTCCAGCTCAGTATATCTACGTAAGAGTGGCAAGTAAAAAAAGTGACCTCTAGTGAAAATAAGGTTCACAGGCTTCACTCGCTAGAAGCTTTCGGTTTTGAGGCTTCACCCCGCCATTACCCCACCAAATCCATCACTCCCACCTAATCCCAAAATGTCTTCCATATCTATTCCCCTCCCAATCAAGAACTCAAAACTATCAAAATCGATCCAGCAGTATTCAACCTTGACATTCCATTCAAATACGAAAAGATGTAAAATATCACTTGGAAGAAGAACGCATGGGTCAGAGACTACATTCGCTACGTATTGTGGATTCCAAGCGGCTTAATTCCTCGCCCTAACATTGGTTTCTTCACAATTGCCTGTCACCTCCTTTTAGCAACGGATTTTATCGCAAATTTGACATTTTTCTCTTTGCATTGGAAACATGCGAACAGTTTAGAATCACATCTTACTACTTTAACTCTTGTATTTTCTTTGATTGGAAGGGATTTTGAAATCTGCTGCAAGCAAATTGTTGACAAAGCAAGCGACATGTCGTGGACCTAGCTCGCGGCGGACATAAAGACAAGGACTTAGATAAGTGTGGACCTGATGTTTATCTGTGAGAGGACTTTAATAATGAACCGTGTGCCACAGTGACACGTATCAGGTGTTCAACTTTACCTCCTTGAGTACTGTTGTCGTTTTATATTTCTAGGCTTCTTGTTTCTGTATGTAAATTATATGCTATACTTCTACACACCGATACGAAAATTACTCCTTCTGGCACTGTTTCAATCTAATATCCTTTGGCACTTTTTGTCTCTCTTACATTACATTTAAAGACGTTTTTAAGATGCATTGTACTCTAGAAAGACTGCTTCCCACCCCCTGTATACGGAAAACACATAATTTGAACGAAACACCGAGTGAGAAGTTCGAAACACTTACCCTTCTTTAACATAACTAAACCCTAGCAATATGTCTCGCCCCTGCTCAAGAGCACCAGCGAAGGCTGCTTGACGTCTAATGAAGAGAGGGTGTGCCATCTTGTGAGGACATCGTGAGGCATATTACTAAACCCTGAGTTTGAGAGATTCTTTAATATAATGCAAAGATTTGGAGGCCTAGTGCTATGGCTGAGACAGAAGATAATGAGCACATATCAATAGGTTCAGAGCAATGGGACAGAAGGGAGACGCTTACATAATCTACCTCTTTACCAAGGACCTTTCTTTCAGTCGAAGAGCCTGGCGAGAAAACATGTTAAAGAAACTCTTGTAGTGGTTTTCCCTTAGCAAAAGCTGCGAAGTATATTTCGATAAGTTATTTAGATCTTTTTAGAGACCACTAACTAATATAGTGCTAGTACTTTCCAGGCTGAGTGTTTGTGTGATAATCACGTGATTATCCATGAGGCATCAACAATTTTGGCCTGGAATAATGATGAAGCTCTCAACTCCAACGACCATCTTCAATCTACAACCACATCACGGATACCTAACAACTCTCAAACATCATGACACTACCGGGATGACCATTTTCTACCCAAACAGGTAAGTCTCTCGATTTCTGCATGGAGTTGGCGTGGCAGTTGCCAGTATCGCCCATATTCAAGCCTCCCACAGGCATGGATAGCCCTCTATCAACCTCTTATATCTTCACCATCTTTGCTTTTTATGCATTTCTTGCTTGCTGCATCTCTTCCCCTACCTCCAAATACCCCTTCCACAAGTCTCCAACTCCCATAACCTAAAAGTGGTGGTGCTGTCCCTCTTTCCTTGGGCAGTCCTCCCATCTCGTCACCTCTCACCAGCTCGCTTCGGCTGCCTCTTGGGATTGGCGCTAGCAAAACGACGCATATCTTCCGCAACAACGCGCCTTCCGACCAAACATCAACATTTCGGCTTTACCATCCTAACTACATCAATTTCCCACCACAAATACTCACCCAAACCGTTTTTTGATCTATCGACTATTAGCAGAAATGGCTGGAGGCAAAGGAAAATCTTCTGGTGGCAAGTCTTCCGGAGGCAAGGTCGGTGTTGATGGCAGCAAGAAACAGCAATCGCACTCTAGCAAAGCTGGTCTTCAAGTAAGTATTGCGCAAATCTGCCACGAGCTCGAGGAACCCTTTTTACCCCCACTTGGAGTCTGCGAGGGATTGGATCGATGTTTTGGTTGAGTTTTGGACACCCCACCATGTCGCGTCATCACCATAAACAAACTTTGAGGCAACGATCTGGATGAGAAATGCGATGCGCAAAGCTTTTCGATACACACCAACATACGCGATTCTACTGCTCGAACTCTGCCGGTTTTGAAATCTGCGACGCGACCAGAGATCAATCTTCAAGAATCCTCCAGCACGCGACTCGAGCTTTTCGCGCCCTCCCTTCCCCCGATATCTCATTGTGGCTCAATTCTATAGACTTCTAGAAGTGAAAACGCCGGGCGCATCCGCTAACTTGTGGTTTCCAGTTTCCCTGCGGTCGTGTCAAGCGTTTCTTGAAGAACAACTCCCAAAACAAGATGCGCGTAGGAGCAAAGGCCGCCGTCTACGTTACTGCTGTTCTCGAATATCTCACCGCTGAGGTTCTTGAACTTGCGGGAGTGAGTCATTCTAATGTCTGCCTAATCTGTTGCCTGCTAACAAATGTCAGAATGCCGCCAAGGATCTCAAAGTCAAGCGTATCACTCCCCGCCATCTGCAACTTGCCATTCGCGGTGACGAAGAACTTGACACTCTTATCCGTGCGACAATCGCATTTGGAGGAGTTCTTCCACACATCAATCGCGCGCTCTTGTTGAAGGTCGAACAAAAGAAGAAGAACAAGCCTCTTGAAGGATAGATGATTGGTTGCCAAACAATGGTTACAATTGGGTTCTTTCTTTTTGTGGGCTGGTCAAGAATTTTGATGGTGTACTGGGGATCTTTGCTTTTTAACTATCTGGTTTCATTATGGGGTTATGAGAGGAGATGAAATGGAGCTGGAATGATACAAATACATTTCGAGGCTTTAATTGAGTCTCGTGAAGTTGAGGGCTATAGCGGTTGTACTATTACAAGTGAATGATATTCTCCCTCCTTTCAGGTGGCGGTTTGTTTTGCAACATCTTTTCCTGCCATGTCTCTTAAAATAAGTCTGAGGTACCAATTATAACAAGGGTCGCATTCTAGTCACATAGGAAGTGTCTGCTTTCTAATCATAAAGCACAGCACCACCTGACACGAGGATCTTAAACAGTAACATCTCATTTGCATCCTCAACAGCCTCATCGCCAAACATTTCATCGCCAATTTTAAACCCCTCTCAACATCAAACTCCTCCTTCTCCCCTTCACCCACTAGCGTACTCAACTTCCATCTTATCACCCTGATCTTCCTGCTTAGCAACCTCATCCCGCCATGCTCCAGTAGAACTCTCTTCACCACCATTTACGCTCCGCGACCAGTGAACAATATTCTTTTCTTTCTGCTCGTCTTTCTCACCACCAGAACCAATGCCCGATTCTCATGGTGGATCAATGTCCATTCTCTCTTTCAGAGGATTCCCAGACTCGAAATCGGGAAGATCGCCCGATGAAATCGCATCAGTACTGGCTCGTTTTTCACTACTGGCAAAAATGGCTGCAGAACTCACTTCGCTCACTACATCAACATTGCCGTCATCTCACTCTCATTACTACTCTCACTCCCCACCTCCATATCATACAAATCTTTCCACAGTTCATCATCCCGCACCTCCCCTTCTCTCTGGAAGTTATGGCACTCATTATGAAAATCGCAGTCAGTCCAACAGTCCCTGGAGCTCCAACCCTCAAGTGCATTCCCGATCGACCCGCGCCAGCGTCCTACTAGTGCTGCATTATCTTCTTTCCCGGGGTTTTTTCCATTTGCTTGCTTCTTTTGTTACACTACCCTTGACACTTGTTCGTTCTAGCCGTGCGGTTTTTTGTGTACGTCCCTCTCGTCGACAGACATTATAGGTTCCCCAAGCTGAGTAGTCAAACCCACTCGCACAACCCCTTTTTACTTCTTGGTTTTCATTCTGTCAGCTTTGGTTGTGATGTATGTGCTCCCCCCTTCAGATATGGAGCAGAAATAGTGGGCCATAGTCGAGGCAGCGGCGGGCTGCGACGAGGCGGTAGATGCGGTGGCAGATGTGGCAGCGCCAGATCCACTGTTTATATATCAGTACCAGCCCTCAAAGCAGCCTAAAAGTCTATACCAAGCGAAAGGACTGATATCAACAGGTTGTCTCTGAATCATTTTCAAGAGCCCTGTGGGCAGTGGCGACAAGGGTATCAATGGTCGAAGGGATAATTGGGCTAGCCGTACTAGGGTGTTTGTGAAAAAGCTGAGTAAATTGAGGAAGTTTAACTGGAAGAAATTGGTGGTTTGTGTTCTTCGAGAGTGAGGTGATATGGCCTACGTGACATGTTAAAGCATGGGGATTTAGGTGTCGAAGTGCATGTCTGGGATTTCCTTTTACCTTATGCTGAATGTAGAGAAGTATTTGGTTTGGCGTAACTCTACCGAGTACTCGTATGAGAAAAGATTGTTTGCTCTTTTAAAGATCATATTATCATCGAATTAAAGACTATGTTGAAACCTAATATATGAATAGCGGAAAAGTGATAGATAACAAGTGTTGAAGTAGAATTTTTTTAGTATAGAGGAGAGGCTTAATAACCAGATGAATATTAGCATAAAATGAACTTCTAGAAGATTGTGGTTTTAAGTAAGAAAGATCGGGGAAGAAACCATGTGGAGGAAGCATGTTTCTTTGTCCTATATCGATGTAACACCACACTTGTGAAAGAAATCAAACCGGCTTGCTTCATTAGGGAAAGGGGGGGTTTTGCCATTTTTAGAAACAGTGATTTTTCGTGCGGATGAGGAATTTGTAGGAGAGCGGGTGGACCTTCAGTGATATCCGTGAAATTTTTTTGATATAGGAACTAGAAATGAGGCCGTGGGATACACTTACACCCCCATAGAAAATAATATATTCTTCTCTTAATACTACGAAAAACGTAGTTCTTTTCAAAAATTCGACGCAGGGGCACATCCAAATTATAACCTCGCTTTTTCCCTCCCCTCCTTCTCATACACCCTCTTCAACTCAAATAAACCAAAATCAATATCCTGAATCCCAGGAATGACCTTCTTTGCCCACTCGGTCTCATCCGTAGCAGCGAGCTCCTTCCACGGCACTACGTCGTCAAATTCGTGCAGAGCAAGCCAGGTCACGTTTTCCGGGAAAGACCTTTCAAATCCAGAGAGTAGCGAGCGTGTGGCAAGTTTGTAGCGGACCATCCGGCGGTAGTTTGGACACTCTGAGATTGTCCTCACGTGCTCTCCGCGGTACCAAGCATCGAGAGCAGAGTCTGATGTGTGGTTCATCGCCGCGTATAACAGATACTTTGCAGGGCCTGGGAGCTTGTCAGTACTAAAATATTAGACCCGACTTTGTGCTCAGCTCAGGTTTTCATTTCTCACCCTTTTCAGCTCCGGGTTTTTCATCCCTCTGCACCTCTTCATAAGTCCTGGTATCAAACTCCGCATTCTCAAATATCCTCTCCCGATTCGGTCCCGGTTTCTGCCCCTCCAGCCCTCGAAAATCCTCTGTCTCTGTATACTGGATATCTGGCATTCCGTAAATGGTTAGATATGAGAGGCGGCGATCTGGTGAGGTGCCGTCCGAGACGTGCTCGTAGCGGTAGGCGTGGGAGATTCCCCGCTTGGCCATTACCTCGTGGATGTGAGTATCGCAGTACCTGCACTTCACGTTAGGGGGGCACGATTTAGAATTTCAGCAATTCAAAGATCTATATACCATTTGTCGAAGTCGGATTTTGATAGCTTTTCGGGCTTGATTACATCACTGTTTACCATTAAAATTCCGGGGATGAGTTGTTTAGGCGCCATCTTGGCTCAAAGAAGTTTTATAATGAATATGACTGACTTCAATTGGTAAGTGGATTCTGAGAGTTAATATAAGATCATACAAAGTGCCCGTAAAGTGAAGTGAAGTTGCAACTTTGTGGTGTTACTCGGGATTCGGCTGCGGGTTGAAGCGGGGCCGGGTAATGATATCCGTCTTCTTGAGTCAAGGGCCGAGTCAAGACATTGGAGGGAGAGACTCCATTTATCAAAGGTATTTCTACATTGAAACAAAGCTCCTCCATATGAAATTAAAATGAGAAGAAGGAAGATTTGATTGAAGACGGAGGATTTGTTTGTGGGCTAAGTTGAGGTGGAAGTATATTGCACGTGACCTTCCAAAACACTTGAACTGCATTTGTCAGTTGTGTAGTCTGAAAGGTAGTTAATTCATGAATACATCGGATCTGAAACTTGAGAAGTAATAAATTGGTTCTATTGAGCTACATATGCACAGCTCTCTAACCGTTTCTTAGCATGCTTTGGAAGTAATGAACAGAACACTTGCGCTTTTCATAAATTTTAGGGACTTTGGCAAAAGTTAAGAACTTTGGACGAATAGAAAGACATGCAAGGTTTCAGGATCTTTGATTGTGGTACATCGTGTTCATAATCTCGTAAACTTCAAGAAGCACTTGGATCCGCTGTATTGGCGCCATGGACCGCACCTGGGAATGAAACCCTAAAGAGAGAAGGATGCTGATTGAGTATTTTAGTCAGTGCAGAATTTGAGCCACGGTAACGGTTTTAAATTTGATTCTTGAAGTGTTGCTGTGCATGCAAGGCGAGCCCCCTGCCAGCAACCAATCACCCATGAGGAACGGATCCCGAGACAATAACAGGAGAAGATGAAAGAACGGTGGGACAAAATACGGGCATGGGCTCAACAAAGGCTCGCGGTTACGACCTATTCAAAGTTTCCATAGACAATCTCCTTTCGTGATCGACTGCAATGCATGACTGCTAATGGACTGACAACCACAACAATAAACCATACTCAATCACAGACTCGTAAGCTCTTGGCGAGAGTGAAACCTAGGGCTCGTGTTATGCTCTGGCGTACTCCAGCGGTTTGAGGTGATGACAAGTCGGAAGAATGCTTATCTAAAGAGCCCCGTGGCCAACCAAAATGAAAGTGTTCAGGTCCCCTTGTAAATGCTGATAGGGGGGCAATTGGCACGATGGGCGAATGGGAACGACGCCGCTCTAAGTTCCGAAATGCTCTTAGAGACTGTGCTGAAGCAGTCCTGGTCCTCATATTCCTAGTGGGAGGGCACAAATTATCTCTCGTGTTGGTCCCTTATGTTGAGGTTCCTTGAAAGCATTAGCGCAGCCCTACCACCCTACGAAGATCAACAAAATGAAAAAGATGTGATCAGAAGCGGTAAAGACTATAATTGAGCTTAAGTTCAGTATGCATTTTTACGTGAATGGGAAGCGAGAGGGGCCTAAAACCCCCTCGTAAGTGACAAGTGTCCAGTGGGAGGGCTGCAGCATGCTTGTGCCTTGAGCCCACAGCGAGCTGAAGACACTAGGAAAGGATGTATGGTGCTTATTCACAAAGTTTTTGATGACTTGAAGTCTTGGAAAGGCGGAATGAAACTCTAAATGGCTGGTTACGGGTTGTATTCCCGGAAGGTTTGGGCATTAGCAGGAGGGCGGCCAGGATGTTTGATCTCTGGTAGGTGGTTCAGTGGAGGGAAGACATTAACTATACACGAGACAGCAAGCCACAAAATACGGAGAGGAAGGTGTCAAAGCTGGCGAGGGTTATTGCCTTCTGCCCCTGGGGTTGGTGCTGACGTTGCCACATCTTGCGCCGGTGATAAGAGCCATCTTCCTGCATTCTTCGGCCTACAATTCATTGGCCGCCGTGGGAAAACCATTAAACTAATTTTTTGCAATTACGGCGCATTGTTAGTGATAGGTTGATCTGTTACGAGATTCAAATGTGACATTTGCTCTGAAAAGGAGGACAAAATGCTGAAATTACCAAATTATAGAAATTTGGTTGTGAGCCGATCTATGGAAATCTCACTTTCTATATTCTATATTGTACAGTTCAACCAGTATCTAATCTACTAGCGTTTCGTTTATAATATTCGGGGGAGACATGTCTCCGTTGTGGTGGTCTCGGGGTTAACAACTATCCGTAAATTCGCCACACAAAATTCGCACACTTGAACAGCCTCGCTCACACCCGAACAGGGAAATATTTAGCTCGACGGAAATAAATTGACTTTAAAACATCTAGAGATTATTTACACTATTATTGATTCCATTGATCTTTCCGATATCGTGATATGGGCGGAGAAATCATGGCGGATGAAATTATTCAAGGCTAGGTTGGATTTAATATTCTCCCTTCAATAATTTATATTTTATTTAAAAAAAAAAACACTACCCTTATTTCTATACCTAGGTTTGAAGTCTACTACCTTGCGCGTGTTGTAGTGATTAGTTGTCGTGATTGAGATGGGTAATAGCTCTACGGCTCTCGCTTCCAATAGGGGTCGCTTGACAATCATCAGACTGTACGGGTGTTATCATTAAGAGCATGTGAAACATAGTACTCGATTCGGGTTCTTACAACTCTAATTAAATACCACATAACAAAAAACCGGTACTGAGAATAAAGGCTTCTTAGTAGAGCTAGGGGAAACTAAGTTCCCCTATAATCTCCCAGCTTGAATGCAAGGTTTTCTAGATAGCGCACTAAGAAAACCACCAGCAGCCAACCCTGTAGTTGGGAAATTTATGCATTGTTTATTTTATCTTCATCAGGCTATAAACCGTCACCATCGCTGAATCTGTGCAATAGTAACGTGTTAGATCTGAATATATTTGTGAACATGGTGGGTGTCAGTGGCGGAGGTTTCAGTGATTCGGAATCTACTTAATTTGTCTTTAAGGCTTGGAACCCTTGGCACCCACTATCCGCCATCAACTCGGCCGAATATATGGACGATGTTCTAGTATGCCATTTAGATAGGTTAAACTCTTCGGGAGACGCGGGACAGAGGTAGCAAAGTACTTGAAAATTCCTTGCATCCTGTTCAATAACTTTCTGAAGTGCCATGCAACAGATTGCGAATTTCCCCAACGATAATCGAGCTTAGTCGACGGACGTGTAAAATCCGAGCTATGATCCGAACTTACGGTTCTCCTAGTTTTCCGGTCCGGACTTCATACGTGTTCGTGGAGAAAGGACAAAATATCTAGAGTCCGATCGGTCATGGCAGTAGAAGTCGCCACAGATACGTCATCGCTCTGAAAGCTTCGGTAGGCGGAGGGATTTTCTTTACCGAGAACAACGACGAAATATGACTTGGTAATTTATTCAAGCGTAACGATTTCAGAACATCGTCGATCTTGGATCCTAACAACTATTAAAAATGCTTGTATGAGATTTTCGATGCTAAAGAAACTTCCGGTGAGAGACTTCACAGTCACAATATTTTGGGGGAAGCACGTTGAATGCAACTCAGTACGACAACCGAGATATGCTAAACCTTGTTCCTATCAATCCTTGCCATAAAGTAAACACAGTCGTCTAGAAGGATGCACGAACTCAAAATCCACCCAAAAATTAATCTGCACGTCGCCCAGTTTAAAATTTAGTGACAGGGACGACTCGGACATCTCGCTGTACAATGTGGACCACTCTTGGGCTAGGTAAGGCTGGCCAAGTCTCACTGCCTTTCGGATGATTGGCCTTTGCCGGTGTGATCCCCTCCCCCTCTGCATAATTACGGTTGTACAACCGTGCTGACTACATTGATCGACTTAATCATCAATGTAGGTGTCATCTGTTGGACTGTCATTGGCCACAACGAGATATAATGCCTACCCGGAGGTTGCGGGGGCTTTAAAACCCCGGGAGTTGCTTCGTTCGTGGATGAGGGAATGCGGCGCAAAGCTAACTTCCACCCTAAGATGTCGGGAAATTTTACATCAAAACAAAAACGCGCAGGCCTCCCAGACAGTGGTCTGATATAAATATGCGGTTGTGAATAAATTGAGAGTTCAATCAAGAGCCATCTCTCTTGTATCTCTTTACTGTGCCGAGGGGCTTCTTTGCTCTCTCAGTTATTAACACTTCTTTTTATGAAACTTATTTTCAATTTAGGAGTGACGCAATACCATGTCATCACACGAACTCAATGACCACGGGCGAGGTGAAGATGGATCAGAGGAGAAAGCAGTTTTCTATCCTGAACGAAGCGAAAACATACTCGGAGGTCAATCGCATCCAGGATACCCAGAAAATGAAATTGAAGAGCTAGAAAGAATGCCTTCGGCGGCTAGTTCTACTAATATTGACGAGAAGGATAGAATTGAGAGAATAAACACAAATGGAACGAGGCGAGAACGAATATTCGAGCCAATTCTTCCCGGAGATCGAGAGCAATTGACAAGACTAGCCTCCCAGTTTGGGAGTGAGTCGGTAAATCTGACACGAACACTTACGAGCGTTTCCTCCAAGCTAGAAAGAAGAGACACTCTCGCAGGGATTGAACTTGGTGATGCAGTACTTGATCCTAGCTCACCAGAATTCGATATATACAAATGGAGTCGAATGTAAGTTGCGTTATGCTACCGTGTTAAATGGCAAATGCTAATACTTTTCAGGCTGATTCGATTGATGGACCAAAACAATGTCATTCAACGAAGAGCTGGCGTTGTGTGGAAGGATCTGAAGGTTTGTGGTTCGGGTTCAGCGATCAACCTTCAGAAGAATGTCGGATCATTACTTTTGGCACCTCTCCGGTTTAACGAATTCTTCGGCCCGAAACCCGAAAAGACGATTCTTAACTCATTCGATGGAGTTCTTAAATCTGGTGAGATGCTTGTGGTTTTAGGAAGACCGGGAAGTGGTTGTTCAACTTTACTTAAGACGTTGATGGGAGAGCTACATGGCTTGGACAAGAAAGAACAGTCAACAATTCATTACAATGGTAAATTAATTCTGCTCCAAATTAAATTATCTACGCTAATTGAGAAATAGGAATTCCACAAAAGCAGATGATGAAGCAATTTAAAGGAGAAATGGTTTACAATCAAGAGGTAGACAAGCATTTCCCGCATTTGACTGTGGGCGAGACACTCGAATTTGCTGCACGAGTTCGAACACCACAACGACGTGTAGTTGAAGGGCTCGACCGTGAATCTTGGGCGAAACATATGGCACAGGTTGTTATGACCATCTTTGGACTATCACACACATACAACACGAAGGTCGGAAACGATTTCGTCCGAGGTGTATCTGGAGGGGAGAGAAAGCGTGTTAGTATCGCGGAGATGGCTCTTGCTGGCTCTCCGATTGCTTCTTGGGATAATTCGACACGAGGGCTTGATGCTGCGACTGCACTCGAGTTCACCAAATCGCTCAGAATGTCTTCAAACCTTAGTGGTACTTGTCATTTGGTTGCCATCTACCAGGCTTCCCAAGCCATCTATGATGAGTTTGACAAAGCTGTAGTGTTGTATGAAGGGCGACAAATCTATTTTGGCCCGTGTGACGAGGCAAAACAGTACTTTATTGACATGGGCTGGGAATGTCCTGCTCGTCAGACTACGGGAGATTTCCTTACCTCCATCACAAACCCCTCAGAACGAAAGGCAAGGGAAGGGTATGAGAAGAAGATACCTCGTACTCCTGACGACTTCGAAAAATACTGGAAGGAGTCTCAGAGCTTTAAGGCCCTTAAGCAAGAAATCTTGGAGCATGAAGATGAATTCCCAATGGGTGGGAAAACACTGGAGGAATTTCAGGCGAGTAGAAAGGAGATGCAAGCCAAACACGTCCGACCTGAGTCTCCATACACGATCAGTATTCCTATGCAGATTAGATACTGCACGCAGCGTGCATATCAAAGATTATGGAATGACAGGACGTCTACGATCACAACAATTGTCGGTCAAATTGCTATGGCCTTGATCATCGGATCCGTTTTTTATGGCACCCCAGACAACACTTCTAGCTTTTTCCAGAAGGGAGGTGTTCTCTTCTTCGCTGTACTCTTGAACGCTCTCATCGCTATCTCGGAAATTAATACCCTTTATGCTCAACGACCTATTGTGGAAAAACAAGCGTCATACGCATTTTACCATCCCTTCACCGAGGCAATGGCCGGGATTGTCGCTGATATTCCTGTCAAATTTCTTATCGCCACCTGCTTCAACATCATCCTGTACTTCCTAGCGGGCCTGAGACGAGAACCTTCACAGTTTTTCATCTTTTTCCTCTTTAATTTTGTGGCCATTCTAACGATGAGTCAAATTTATCGTGGTCTGGCGGCTTCAACGAAGACAGTCTCTCAAGCCCTTGCACTTGCAGGTATCGTCACACTCGCAATTGTCATCTATACCGGTTTCGTCATTCCAAGGCCTCTGATGCATCCATGGTTCAAATGGATCAGCTGGATCAATCCTGTCGCTTATGCGTTTGAAGCTATCTTTGTGAATGAACTACATGGCCGCGAATTTGCTTGCTCAGCTCTTGTGCCCTCTGGCCCTGGTTATACTCAGACTAATAATAATTTTATTTGTGGGGTTGCTGGTGCCATCGCAGGGCGGACCACAGTCTCCGGAGACGATTATCTCCAGGCACAGTTCCAATACTCATATGCCCACATCTGGCGAAATCTCGGCTTCATGTTCGCCTTCATGATCTTCTTCCTCTTCCTCTACCTCTTCATGACAGAATTTAACTCTTCCACATCGAGCTCTGCGGAAGTATTAGTTTTTAGAAGGGGGCATATACCAAAGCAGCTCGTTGAAGCTGAAAAGGCCGCCAAGAATGACGAAGAAGCACCAATTGCAGGGACTGGTACAGGAAGTGCAGGTAGGGGTGATGCAAAACAGGAAAAGGAACAGGAAGAGCAAGTTCAAGCCCTTGCGCCTCAAACCGACGTCTTTACCTGGAAAGATGTTTGTTACGATATCAAGATTAAGGGCAACCCTCGTCGTCTCCTCGACAATGTCAATGGTTGGGTCAAACCTGGAACCCTTACAGCGCTCATGGGTGTCTCTGGAGCCGGCAAAACAACACTTCTTGATGTTCTTGCTCAACGTGTCTCTATGGGAGTCGTCACTGGGGACATGCTTGTCTCTGGGAAACCACTTGATGAATCGTTTCAGCGAAAGACGGGATATGTTCAACAACAAGACTTGCACTTGGAGACGACCACTGTACGTGAGGCTTTGAGATTCTCCGCAATGCTTCGTCAACCAAAGTCTGTTTCTGAGCAGGAGAAATATGATTTTGTCGAAGATGTTATCAAGATGCTTGCCATGCAGGATTTCGCTGAAGCGGTCGTTGGTGTTCCAGGAGAGGGTTTGAATGTGGAGCAGAGGAAGCTTTTGACAATTGGTGTTGAGCTCGCAGCAAAACCTGCACTCCTCTTGTTCTTGGATGAACCTACTTCTGGTCTTGACTCTCAGTCATCTTGGGCTATTATTGCATTCCTTAGAAAGCTTGCCGATAACGGTCAAGCTGTCCTCGCCACTATCCATCAGCCTAGTGCTATTTTATTCCAGGAATTTGATCGATTGCTATTCTTAGCTAAAGGAGGCAAGACTGTCTATTTTGGGGATATTGGACGAAACTCAGAAACCCTTCTCAATTATTTCGAGTCAAATGGGGCACCCAAGTGTGGTGACGAGGAAAACCCTGCCGAATATAGTAAGTTAAATTATGTGACAATACAAAATAGAATGCTAATTTGAAACAGTGCTTACAATGGTTGGCGCTGGTCCTGCCGGAAAGTCCTCTAAAGATTGGCACGAAGTCTGGAAGAACAGCCAAGAATCAAAAGATGTTGTCACCGAGCTTGGTCGTATTAAGAATGAAATGGGAAGCAAAGCAGCTGATGACACAGAAGGAACCCACGGTGAATTCGCCATGCCTTTCAGCACACAGATCCGGGAAGTCACAGTCCGTGTCTTCCAACAATATTGGCGAACGCCAGGTTACATTTGGGCAAAGTTGTTGCTTGGTGTTGCGTCAGCTCTCTTCATCGGTTTTTCTTTCTTTCATGCGGACTCGACACAGCAAGGTACCCAGGATGCCATATTCTCAATTTTCATGATCACGACCATTTTCACGACCCTGGTGCAACAAATCATGCCCCGGTTCATCACTCAACGAGACCTATACGAGGTTCGAGAACGACCATCGAAGGCCTACAGTTGGAAAGCTTTCTTGATTGCTAATATTGTCGTCGAGATTCCGTACCAGATCCTGGTCGGTATTTTGGTATTCGCCTCATACTACTACCCTATCTACACTAACGACGGTATTCCATCTTCTGAGCGCCAAGGGCTTATTTTACTTCTCATCGTTCAGTTTTTCGTATTCACTAGTACTTTTGCCCACATGTTGATCGCAGCTTTACCAGATGCAGAAACTGCTGGTAACATCGGTACACTAATGTTTTCGATGACCCTGACATTCAACGGTGTCTTCCAGCCACCCCAGGCTCTTCCTGGTTTCTGGATTTTCATGTATCGTGTTTCTCCATTAACTTGTAAGTGTTTTTATTTCAACTCCACCCGACCATAGTATAAATGCTAATATCTCTTAGATCTTGTTTCCGCAATTGCTTCTACCGGACTTGCAGGACGTGAGGTTCAGTGCTCCTCTCGAGAATTGGTCATCGTGCAGCCACCAACTGGCCGAACCTGTGGCGATTATCTCAACCCATACGCCAACATAAGCGGTGGTGCTGTTTACAATCCTACTGCAAATGCCGATTGTCAATTCTGCTCTCTCACCAACACGGACCAATACCTTGGAAGTGTTTCAATAACCTATGGTACTAGATGGCGCGACTATGGCATTGGATTTGCCTTTATCTTTTTCAATATTTTCATGGCTATTTTGTTATACTATTTGATTAGAGTGAGGAAGGGATCTGGTAGAAGTATTGGTGAGCGGGTAGCACCAATTTTGGGCTTGCTGAAGAAAGATTCTGAGAAGGAGAATAAGGGTGGGGAGAAGGAGGCTTCTCAGGCGAAGGGAGAGAGCATTTTGCCACACTAGCTGAATTGCGACCAGGAATAGGTATCTCGAAGGTAGCGGGAAAAGGGTCTCCTAGAGAGAAGAAGGTGAGGCAATGTCTGGCTCAGCCACCTTAAGGCGCAAAGGAATTCGTAACAGTGAGGTTTTTATCCCGCGATGAATTAAGACCTTCAAGACTTTGAAAGATATCCTCTCCACTTGCAATTTTAAGAAACTCAGGCTTCTTCGGATTGGAATTGTTTACAGGACTCTTGAGTATAGTGAACTGACTGTAGGAGGATAATACCCAAGGGTTCAAGTTTTTTATCGTGTAAGTTGTCAGGTCCTTTATGAACCAGCTACTTTATTCTATTTCCATCGAAAGTCTCCCACAAAAGCTTCGGACCCAGACGTTGAAGGTTTCCAACGTATACCTACTAGCCTCAAAAGTATTTTCATGCATATAAAAAGAACGCAGAATCGAATACAGTGAGGCAAGCTACGAGCTTAGAAGCCACAAGATTTTTAAGATACTGCTAAATACGGTACGGAATAATGAAACGCCGAAGGCCCGCGCTCTTCTTTCCAAAAAACCTTCTTATTTTAGCTTCCGTTAAGATTTCGAAGGCAAACCGAAATCTTTAATAGAACAATGTAGAAGATTCTAGAAACTGAGTAGCAATTGTTGAATACTGTAAGGTCACACATTCTCTTTAAACTCTATATGAAATAGAGATAAAAGGAAAAAGATTATAATATAAAATGCAATATATACTAGTGTTACGCGACGTGGGGATAGTTGTACTAACAGAGCGAGCTCTTGCTAAGGCATTCAAGTGAGCGTAGTATATTGATAAAAGAGACGCTTGATTCTAGAAGAATTAAAAGAGCATAGCTATTTATATGTACAGGATCGGAGAGTGATTAGTCAGTACTTAGTAACTGCAGGAGAGCTGCTTAAGTCCGCCTGCCTACATTTGTAAGCCACAGTTCCGCGGAATCGGATTACAATACTAGAGTCTTTTGGACATGGATTTCTGTCTCTGGGGGGGAAATTTTCGCTGTACGAGTTTATAATTCTCACTCTTGATACTGTTACAAACATTCCAAGGTTAGGGCCATTTTAATGCAACGAAACGCCCCTAGAAAAGTACGTTGTGCTCAATTGGTTGTATACTCTACCTACTGGGCTTTTGATGCTGACGAGATCCTTCACTAGGCGTGTGACCTCTGCTATAACAAAAGGATTAAATGCGACGGGCAGAAACCTCTTTGTTCTCACTGTGTGATATACAAGTCGGAATGCAGTTATACAGCTGCTAGCCGTAAAACATCAGCTCAGAAGCGGGGATCTAGCAAAGGAGATGGACATTTAGTATCTCGTGTCGAGCATCTCGAGACTCGCCTCGGTCAGGCTCTAGAGAGTATCAGAAAACTTGAAAGCCTCGTGACTGAACTAAGCGTCTCTCCTGTCTCCTTATCGCAGGTACGGAACTTTCCTAAGGACAACACTGGCTTGTTCGAGACACGTAATCATACATCCATGGAATTACCACCACTACCAGAGGTCTTGCCTGCTGTTGAGAAATATCTAAGAACTTGCAATTCTGTCCTTCCACTCTTCCACTCGGGTACATTGCTAAGGTCCGTACACAATTGGTATCGGTATCCAGAACAGAGAGACTGCGTCTCTTGGGCTGCGATCAATGTTGTCCTTGCACTTGCTCATCGCGGAAGCAATCCAACAGATGTGTTCTCCACCAAAACCACTGCTGAATATCTCAATAAGGCACAGTCAGTATTGACTGAAATGATGATGCGCAGTGCGAGCCTTATCAACGTTCAGGTGCTAGCTGGATTGGTCATGCTATATCAGGGGGCCCAGGATATGGGACCGCCTACGATGTTGGTTGCTATTGCTCTACGCCTGGCACATGGACTAGGACTGCAAAACCGCAGAAATTCTGAACATCTGGATGCTTCAGTTGCCCTCCAGCGGAGCCATGTGTTTTGGATAATATACATTCTTGATAGGGATATCAGTATGCGAATCAAACAAGCACCTCTCCAACAAGACACCGATATCGATCTAGATTTGCCGCCGGAAGAGCCCGATGAAGATAATACAGGATTTGTTATTAGCGTAGATGGTCGTTTTAGATTAAACTTTTTCCGTGCTCGAGTGCAGCTGGCCCGGATTCAAGGAAGCCTTTATGACTGCCTGTATTCAGTAGCCGCACAAACCTCAAGGTCTGAAACTAGAGCCGATAACATGACACGGATTCGCCACATGTTGGACGACTGGTCATCTCACATGCCGCAGTCTTTCAGTCCCGGTGATTTGTCACGGGATTGTCCCCCTGAAATGCTGAGATACTTCGGGATCCTCTACGGTACTCGTCTGTCATGCCTGAGCCTGGTGAGCCTGGCTCATTCTTGGGATGCACGCTGGATGGAAAAGCTGCAAGAATATGGGTGTAGGGCCGCCCTGGGAGATGCGGAAATGCCAGTACCACTCCCAGCCCCCCTTCCAGAAGGTTGGGAAACACTCGTGAAGGAATCGCGGGAGTTTATAAAATTGTTCATGAGTATAGAGGAGAAAGATGGCGCATTTGTCTGGCAAGTACTGTGTTCTGTGTTATGAAGCTGGAGCTGATGAAACAACTTCACAGGATGACTGCGTGCGCATATATATCGGGTTTGGTGTGTCTAACGGCGAACAACATGTGCCAGCCAAACCATGGGATGTTGGAATTTGACAGAAGTCTAGCTGACATGGCACTGCTGCATGTGGAGGAGATGGTATGGGCGACATCTTACGAGCCACTTAGAAGGATTGGAGAGGCATGTAAAGCGCTTGTTCGGTACGATCGCATGGAATTCCAACAAAGACAGCGTAACGAAATAGTAGTAACTGGCCAGTTGTTGAGCGAAGAGGTGTTGCCGTTCTACTTTGTAGAGAACGGGGCTGAGCATATATTTGGGCAGGCAGAGCCAGTGACGATATTAGGGCCTTTATATATTAGCTCGTATACCCATGCATAGGCAAGTAACTTGATGCTCTGGAGTCATACTATAGAAGCAGCAGTTTGTCCTTATAATTTACTTCGAGTCTAGGTTCGGTCATTTATTGTTGGTCTATATTGGCTCTCACTTCGCTGAGTCTTCCGCGGAACACATCGCTGATAAACCGAAGACACAGTAATTTCAGTGGACAGTAGCACTTCCTGAATAAGTTGGTAATCCTGAATAATTTGTAAGCGCTTCCGCGGAAGCTGTCGAAAATTTACGAAGCATCCCAACTCATTTGCCATTGCAGGCTCATACTCCAAGCTGACAATCCAAGATTCCGCGGAAGCTGTAGTGAAGGATATTTTGTTTATCCCAATTCACTGATGATAGTATAAGTAGCGGTAGACTTACCTGAAGAATTGATGTTGTATATATTATTCTTTGTGTTTTTTCAAATTCCCCAATTCATTCAAGTTCAAAGCACCCCTTCACTTCACTTTGCCGCAGTCCACTTTTTAGCAATTACAAAATGCCCCCTTTTGGATGGACCTCTTTCACTGAGACATGGCACGATAAGCCATATCCATTCATATCACCTTCGCGGCCGGAGCTCTCGGCGGCTGGCAAGAACGTCGTTGTAACCGGCGGAGGTACGGGCATAGGCAAAGCCATTGCCATCGCGTTTGCTAAGGCTGGTGCTGCATCTGTGGCTATTCTTGGCCGCCGTCTTGATCGACTCCAAACTTCTGCGGCAGAAATAACCGCAGCTGGACCTGCAACCCGAGTACTATTCGAAACAGCCGACGTTACTAAGCGTACATCGATAGATGGTGCCCTGAAGGCTATTGTCGGCCAGGTGGGCAATATTAATATCTTTGTTTCTAACGCTGGAGTTCTTACCAGTTATGGCGGAGTGGCTGGCTACAACGAGAGCGAGTTGCGACGCGCATTTGAGGTCAACATTATTGGGTCATTCAACGCTCTACAGGCAGCCATCCCTTTAGCAGCCCCAGGAGCCAAGATTTTTAATGTTTCTTCTTGTCTCGCACACTTGGCACCAGTGGCACCAGTGGAGAATGTGTTTGCATACGCCGTTACCAAGCTGGCCAGTACTAGGATGTTTGACTTTGTTGCGGCCGAGAACCCTGAGTTCCACATTGTGAATGTGCATCCAGGAATTGTCGATACGGAAATAAATGCCAATACGGACGTGAAGGGTATGGATGATGAAGGTACGTCAGCCCCGCAGCACATGCTCCAGCTTTAACCCAGTAACCTGTCATATTATCTTTCCACTGCTACTAACTCTGCTGATTCGGCTTAATAGAGCTCCCTGGCCAGTTTATAGTGTGGTTGGCGTCACCGGAAGCAAAATTTCTTAGAGGCAAATTGGTATGGGCTAACTGGGACGCTGAAGAGCTTATTTCGCGTGCTGAGGAAATTGAGAGCTCCTTACTCTTGAGAGTACTCTTAAATGGTGTCGCAATGTAGTTAGGACACAGGCAATCGAAAGAAATATAATACGACTAGTTGAATATGATAACCTCTACGGTGATGTCGAAGAACATGAAGAGATGGATCATAAGGCTAGGGGGTCTGGGCCTGGTTACTCAGCTATAGTTGTCGCACAATATGGTACAGCAGTAGCATTTGTTCCGCCAGCAAATATATAATACTTCCCAAGATCTTTACTATTGCTTCGTGAGTACATGAAGAACCCTAAGCTAAGCATCCCATGCTTTATACTAGATCCTAATTATGGACAATACATATTTGGTCGAAGTGTTGAGAATGGCACGTGATAAGGAGGGGCTGTGAGGGGTGAAAATGTGACGAATGTGGCGTTAAGCTCGTTATCTAGTGTGTTTTTGCATGCATCCTGTATTGATACTAATATAGATTACTAGTACGTGAAGGACACATTCATATTGCTAGTCATGGAGTGCAAAATCACGAAACGTGTTACTAAGTGGCGCCTATACCACTACACAGCAGTACTCTCTGCTCTACTAAACGGCATAGCCCTAGGCAATTTACAGTGGCTTAGATAAGAATGCTCACTATCTTAAGGGTAGGAGATTTCGAAAACCTAAAATCTAGATATTGTAATTAGTGATCGAAATTGCAAGGTACATGAGCTATGATGGAAGCCAATGTAGGTTATTTATCAAGGCTGAGGTATGTTAAATGGCCTGGCTGCCCAACCATCCTCAAATTAAGTGTACAGATATCTGATGAAAGTTTGCATTTATTCACATCTATCACTACCCGCTTTTCGCTTGGCACTATCCACCTTTGGGACAGACCGAAAGCCCTCCTTTAACCACTACACAACACCATCTACAGTTATGATTAAAAGACGAACACTTTTCCAGATTTAAAGTACCTACAATAAACCATAGACATCCCAATGCAAGCGTCTTTATATAAATTAGATTTGATTCTATCTCACAACATTGAAGTATTCGCAAACCAGGAAACGGATGAACGATTGTGAACTTGTTACTACACTCATCGATAATACATGTATGTGTCTACCCCAGAGATTCACGGGAACTCCACCAAGTGCTTAAGGATCATATGTCTGAGATTTTGGCTAGGAAGGATGTCACTGTGACCACCTCAGTGATCACTCCCTACGCCTCTCGGAACGGCCGCCAAGCTGAAAAGGCTAGCGTTGATCCAACCCGGTCACAAATCGCAGCGTCCCAATCAACGACTGCTTATATATTTTCAGCTACGCCTTGGCGGGTTTATGCTTATTTGAAAAGCCACGAGATGCTTTGTGTTTCCGTGAAACCGGATTCAGCAAGTGAAAGTGTCTCGCTTCAGATGTTACCAAAAGTCTCAACCACGAGTGCAGGCGTGAACCTGGTAGTCCAGGGATGTCAGAATGCTTGAACTGCAGCCACCAAAGGACTCTGTTCCATAAGATGGGGAGAATTTCCGTCTTGGCAATGCTTCTTTTCCTCCAAAATACTTGGCGACTTTCGTTATGTTTTCCTATTTTGGTACAGCTGTGCTTGGTGTGGTCGTGCTTTGGTTATCGAACAAGATAAGGTCAATCGTTCGGAATGTCGCTATCGCAAAGGTAGCTGGAATACCGTATCGCATTTCCCGCAAGTTATTGCTATCAGTTCATTCATGTCGTAGCTAACGATCCCAAGCCATAAGTGGAATTGCTGGGTTCTTCTGGACCGCTATTCACGATGTAATTCTTAATACTATCAAGCTCATTCCTGGCTCAGAGGATTGGGTTTGGCCAATGTAAGTCGCCGTATCTCCTGAGTGACCTGTGCTAACAGAAAACAGGCTGTTGGAACCCCATCGAAGTTGGCACCATGCAGAGAAACTGCGCGAAAAGCTTGGTGATACCTACATGATCGTCAGTCCTGCGCAAGTTCACCTCATAAGTTACAATGCAGAAGTTATCGGACAGATTTCAGCACGGAGGAATGATTTTCCCAAGCCAGTTGAAATATATGAGATTGTGGATATGTTTGGCAAGAGTGTCATGACGACAGAAGAATGGGAATGGCGGCGGCATCGTAAAATTGTTGGATCGGCATTCTCAGAGAAGAGCAATGCTTTGGTATGGAAAGAGAGCTTGAAACAAGGCGAAGGAATGCTGAAGTTTTGGTCAAGGTTGGCGGGTAATAAAGTTGGCTGCATAAAGGTGGAAGACACTATTGTTGAGACGACTTTGATGGCTTTGTACGTTGTCAGCGCTGCAGGCTTTGGCATACGACAAGTATGGGAAGGCGAAGGTGAAGAGCAGCTCGGTTCTAAAATTGTCCCGGGTTTCAACACTTCGAAGTTATTTGCTCACCACACGTTGCCCTTCAAGGATGCCATCAATCACCTAGTCCACAGCATCATTTGGTTTGCATTAATGCCAGTGTGGCTATTGAGTACGTCTCTTGTTAAATAAATAGCCCTTTTAGGGCTTTATCATATGCATACTAACAATTGTGGTAGGGTTATCCCCCCTTGATGTGCACAAGAAGCTGGTAATCTGCTTTGACGAGTGTTCAAATTATTTCAAGGAGCTCGCAGAGTACAAAACCAAACAATTTGAAAACGGTGACAAAGTAGACGACGGAACAATGGATGTCATGGGTAACTGTCCACTCTCCACACATGTTGCCTGCTTCTGACGATCCCAGGTCCACTTGTCAAAGCCTCTGAAGTCGAACCAGAGCTATCAAACGGAGTCTACCTGACCAAGCAAGAAGTCATCGCAAACGCATGGATTCTTCTCTTTGCTGGCCACGAAACTTCCGGAAGCATAACACACTACTCGCTTCTGTTCCTCGCCATCGAACAAGCGGTCCAAGCAAAGGTTCAAACAGACATCGACTCAATTGTGGGGTCACGCCTACCAGAAACCTGGACGTATGATACGGATCTTGGAAATTTATATCAAAGTATGGTGGGGGCGGTGATCAACGAGACTCTTCGGCTCTTGCCCCCAATCATCGATATCCCGAAAATCACGCGTGAGAAGTCGCAGACGATTAAATACAATGACAGAACAATTACCGTTCCCCCAAACACGATGATCCAGCTCAGCGCTGTCGGCGTACAACGCAACTCTCAATACTGGCCACACACGTCGAGCAAGATCTCAAACAAGGCTCATGACCTCGATGACTGGGTGCCACAGCGATGGTTGAACGCGGACCCTTCGGAAAAGAAGGAAGTAAAGGATGAGTGGGACGAAGCACCTGATGTCGCATCATTTGATCAAAAGACTAGTAAACTATTTACTCCTTCCAAAGGCTCCTTTATCCCCTTTGCTGAGGGTGGCCGTTCCTGTCCTGGGAAAAGATTTGCACAAATTGAGATCACGGCGGTATTATCTGTAATCTTCAAGACTTACAGTGTTGAGCTTGATGTATCGAGATGGGCCAGTGACGAGGAGGTGGGGAGGATGAATTTTTCTGAAAGAATAGCAATATATCAGAAGGCAATGGTTGAGGCGAGAAGGATGATTTTTGGAAGTGAGACAATTGTATTTTTGCAAATGCAAGAAAAGTGTCCTGTTAGATTCGTACAGCGGGGCGCTGAGAGATTCAGAGATCTTTGATGTAGCATTTCAAATACGAATTAGAACGGGTTTGCTAGGCATGAGGTGAGTGTGGAATAGACATTAAGTAGTATTCGCGTAGAAGAATGAGGCTTGTTCATCAGCAGAAGGATTCGAGGCAGACGAGTTGTGCAAAATCCTTAGCTCTCTAATACGAGAACAGCTTCTCACTTCGCCCCTGGACCTGCAGATGTTCACTTTCGCTTATGCAATAACGACCACACCAATGCAACGAATAAAGGCTTGTTTTAAGGTTGGTGGGGTTGCTGGCTTCGCATGTGCTGTCACTCGAGCTTAAATACTGGGTTTTGAGGTTCCAGTCGATGAGGCCCCCAACTCCCACGGGATGGTCCGAGTATTACACAACATGAAGAATGGGATGAACCAAAACATGCCACAGAATCCTTTCCAGCGAGCAAGATTCATGGCTAAAGTCAAACAAACACAACCCTCTTAAATTGTACGCGTCCTGAAACTGATGTGTGTTACCTCTCTGCCCAAATCCAATGAGATCTCAAAATGACCGGCAGCACAACAAACTCCATACAACAAACACGCCTAGAAGAACTTCACAATAACATCGTAACAAGTTGGCTTCCTCTAACTACACCTGCCCCCTCTCCCCTTCCCTCAGGGTGCGCATCAGCTTTTCGACTAGAATTACTTCCAGGGACAACCTCAAATGCAAGTACCACGAACATCATAGCCTACGACCCATGGTATGGCCAAGCGATCGATACGTCGATGCGTAGCTGCCTGGCCTGGGAACAGACACAATGGTGGGCACAAGAGAAATCGTCAACTGTGATTAACTTGGGGCCGTTTGCGTGTCCGGCACCATATACCACGGCTACACAGAGTATATTGAATGCTCAAACTACCTTGGTTGGGTGCTGTCCGAGGTAAGAATATCACATCCATTCTCTAAACTTCAACAGTTGCAGGTTGGCGGGCTAATCGGGCAAAGTGACTATGCTTTTCAAGGAAGCATCCTACCGCCTTTGAGTGGACGGCAATGTCTTTCACCACTGACGAGCGGTCAAGTTATCACTGCGAAGATGGGTTCGCTGGGGAACTGGACCTCGACCATTGCAACGATTACAGAGACGGATTTGGGGATTTGGGGAAATCAGCTGAATGGATATATGTTGAACGACATCTCTACCCTAATCACCAGCGCCAGCAGTATGATTTCTGCAACGGCTCCAGGGACCCGGTCTTCGCCTTCTAATACTGCCACGGAGGGGCCACGTGCAACATTAACATCAGTTCTCGGAACACAGACCAGCAAAGCCGCGATCGGAGTAGCGATTGCCCTTGGTGGCTTGACAATTATTTGCCTGGTCGCTATTTTACTGGTTCTAAGACGGAGAGCTGTAAGAGCATTGGAGGTGCTTCCGGGTGACTCGACATCTTCTGCCACCAATGAAGGGGTGCAAGGTTTAGAAGAGGTCAGGCGTCAAGAGCTTTCAGGTGTGAGAGAGTACTGTGAGATGCCAAATAAAGAAATTAGTGACGTAGAAGAAAACCAAGAAAATCGCAAAGATGCGATTGAAATGTGTGCATGATTTGGTCTTGTTAGATGGGTGCTCTTGAAGACAGAGTGGATGTTGTCTAACTCTGTACAACACGGGATATGTTGAATTCCCAAGACGGGCCGAAAATGTCACTAAAAGCTCAGCGTTGCATCTATTTATGGTAAACCAGGCCTTTTTTAATGTAAAGAGTATCTTAATATGCACAATCTTTTGACGTTAAATAGTGAGTGTTGAGGCCTTCTATGGCTTTGTCGAGTGGTATGAGACAGTAGGGTCATCGAGATGTCATGTCAACGAACCAGCCATAAAGCTATGATCAAGGCGTCACTACAAAGGGACACATTACTAAATACGAGGGTTACTTAGTTCAACTTGACTTGAAATTGTGACAACAACTCCAGGAACAATTCGAGTAATGAGATCTAAAGGTGGTACAGGGTTAAAGGACTTCTGGGAAACATGTTAGAGATGACTAGCTTCTTGAAGAAGTGTATAGACCTTATTAAATTAGACGAGAAATTTTTAGTAGGGTGCGGAGCAATAAAAGATATTTCCCAGCACCAGTGATTGTACGAGTATATTTCGAACGTCTAAAGAATCCTTGCGCCATAGCTATGCACCCATTGAACCCATCATGAACTCCACATTTCTCAATAACTTCTCACATTCTATACCGACCACCCCTCAACCAATTCAGCAAGCGTGTCTTTACCCCCAACATTCCCCGGAAATACAACATAAGCCACCCCCTTAAACTTGCTACTCTCTTCGTCACACCTCCACAACGGCACACCTGGCGCGGCTTGCCCTAAAATCATTGCCTTCTTTATCTTCAGCCCCTTCGTCGCCGCATCCGAGCTGGTGATCCCTCCCTTTGCAATGATATATCTTGGTTGCACTTGAAGTCCCTGGACAATCTTGACTAGGGCTTCTGCTACCAGACCGCCAATACTTAAGCTTGAAAGAGCATCAGCACCGAGTATCAATTTTCTTGATGTCATGACTAGAACGTCTTTCCCATCAGAGATGTGCGCATCGGTTTCTAAGATTGTAGCCTGGACGGTGTCTGTAACGCCGGACGGGGATTTTATCATCTCAGAGACATCGAGTTCGATGACGTGAAGTTCTCCTCCGCGCCGAGAACGTAAGGAGGCAAGTTGTTCTGTCGTCTTTGGAACGTATGAGCCGGCTACAATGAGGCCTCCACGTTTCGTGGCGGACTCGTTGATGCCGAGATCCTTGGAGGAGAGTGGTGGAATGCCAGAAATTCCAAGCCGACATGATACAAATGCAGCACCTGTACGGTAGAGATATTTCCGTCCAGTTTGTTGAGCTACATATCATTAGCATTGTGCTATGAGTTCATATGCAATTTGGGAACTTGCCTCGTAGAAGCCCAGCAACGAAAACATACATATCACTTTCCGCAGCTGCGTTTACAATTATAACACTTCCTTTCGGAGCGTTCAATAACTGCTCTGCTATCCTTTCCGGGCCGGATCTGATATCTTCCAGGGTAATGGAAAACAGGTTTTCTTCGCCGAATCGTGAGCCAGCCTTTTCTAAAACGTAGTCTCTCAAATTTGAGGACTTGTATCCAAAAGTTGCATCAGCAGCAAATGGTGTCTGACTTGCAGGTACAAGGGAATCGCCTTCTGCCACATAGTGAACATCGTTAATGGTGTACCTCCCGCCTTGGTAAAAGAATGGCGCGAGTATCCAGTGATCCACTTGACCAAGAACCGCTTCGACAGCCTCTGGTTCGTCTGGAAAGTGACCTCGCAAGGTCGAGTCTCCTCGTAAGACGATTTCAAAGTTCTTGCCTACCTGCTTTGCCGCCTTTTCTAGGTTCTCACAGATCGTGGTGATTAAAGATCGTGCCTCGATGGGAGGCAGAGCACGAGAATTAGTGAGGATGAAGAATCCTTTGTCAGCTGCACTGAGTTCTGAACATAAGGTTTCGTGATCCCATACGGTTAGAACCGCGATATCGTGGCATGTTTGAGTTCCAGTTGGATCATCATCAAGAACCACCAAGACTGGTGTATTGCTTTGCTTAACATGGTCGTTGATATATGGGAGAACATCGTGACTGTAAGGCTCAGGTAAACTGTCGATAGTCTCTTTAAGCGGCAGCTTGGGGTAAGTCTGAGGGGTGAAAGATGGGAGGGCTTCTTGGGCACTCTTGGCTACTGAGATACCAGCCAGCAGCTCCCAGACTCTGACTACCCCCCCATCTGCTTCTTTACTCCAGCCATGAGACGCACCCATGAGGTAGAGTTGATGAGCAGCTGCACTCAAAGGAGCTGCATATGATAGACGTTTCGACTCATCGAGAACAATACCCTTTGAATAATCAGTATTTTTCTCACCACATGTACCTATCAAGGAAGACATACCAAATCTTTGACGAATATTGCCAACGCGGAGTGAGGAGTCCAGTCTGCATTGAGCATCGCAGGGACTCTGTTTTCAAACATCCAAGAACCACCAGCAGCAGTTTTGATAATCTCGTAGAGTAATTTGGTGTTCAATCCCAGCTTTGAACCAAACGCCATAGCTTCTGCGGCAGCGGTAATGTGAACACCAGCCAATAACTGGTTGATCAATTTTACAGAAGACGCTGCACCAACTCCACCATCAATGTGATAGAGATTCTGAGGTATGCCAGTCATAGCACTGATGATGGGACGAGCTTTAGACATAGCTGCATCTTCTGCTGAGCATATTATCTATTCTTGTTAGCCATTGCATAAGACGAGAACGTTGAAACTTACTGTGAGCTGTCCATTTGCTGCTCGAACAACACCACCACTGACAGGTGCATCCACCAGGTCAATGTTTTTTCCTAATGCGACTATTTTTGACCTAAACTCTCGAACAAACGAAGGTGGGACGGTAGAGCTTAGTATGACAACTGAGCCATTTGGTAGGCTCTCTGCCGCTTTGCCACTCCCAAAAAGGACATCATCCGCCTGTAGAGCGTTTTGCACCATCAGTACCAGAACTTGCGCATCCATAGCTGCATCTGCAGGTGTTTGCGCCCCTGATGCCTTTCCACCACAATCTAAGAACTTCTCAACCGATGGCGGGTAGATATCGTATCCACACACTGGAAATCCGGCTTTGACCAATGTCTTGGCCATCCCAACACCCATCGCACCGAGGCCGATGAAACCAACCTTGTTGATCTCAATGGGAGTTAGGCTTGGTGATAGGTCGTGCACAGGAACCGTGGTCTTGCTGAGGTCGTGAACGGCACTAGATGATTTTGGTAGGAAGACACGAATTAACCCAGCATCGTCCTCTCGACCATAACCTTGGGCAGAGCCTGAAATGTAAAGCTGCTCGGCAGTTGATGATAAGGGAAGGGGGAAACCACAGCTGCGAGCAGTCGAAGTCACGATTCCCTTCATTATGTCAGCCCAACCCTTGATTACCAGTGAAAGGATTCTTACCATATCTTTCACAAAAATGTCTAAAGCCGAGTGAGGGGTCCAGTCATTTTCTAGCATGTGCGGAACACGGTTCTCAAACATCCAGCTATTTCCTGCAGCATTTCTAATAACATCAAATACGGTTCGGGTGTTGAGCCCCATTGTGGCTGCCAAACCCATTGCTTCAGCACTAGCTGCGATATGGATTCCTGCGAGTAGTTGATTTACCATCTTGACCTTGCTTGCAGCACCAATTTTACCAGCGATAGTATGAAGAGTAGCTGACATATCATTTAAAATTCTCTTTGACGAAGCCAGTGCTTCCGGTGATCCAGATGAGAGAATAGTTAAAGAGCCATCCGCAGCACGGATAGTACCTCCAGAGACAGGACTATCAACTATCATGATGTCCTGTCTTCCCAAGATTTTTAATCTGTCTTCTATTGATTCCAAGAATGCTGCAGGAACCGTCGAGCAGAGAATGATCGTAGCTTGCTGAGGGAGCACTTCCACATGTCAGTAGGATCAGAGATGATTGAAACCTCACTTACCTTGAACGGCACCCGTGACTGAATCAAATAGAACCGAATCGGCTTGCTGGGAATTCGCTACCATGCATATAAATATGCTCTTCCCATCAGCAGCCTCGCGAGGAGAAGATGCCACTTCACCTCCTACTGTCTTAAATCTGTCTAGAGTTGGTGTATAGACATCAAAGCCAGTGACTTGATAGCCTTTCTTCACTAGATTTGTGGCCATTCCAAAACCCATTGCGCCTAAACCTGCAAAGGCGACATTGGCATTGCTTTGATGGTCCATAATTGCAACAGAAAGATGGAGGGTATCAAAATAACATGAAAATGAGAAATTGAAGGGGGAAAGGTGTTCAATACGATAAAAACAAGTTGAAGTTAGGAATGGATAATGGACCAGAGTGGAAGATATGTATATATAAACATGGCTGGAGAGGAACCATCACTAGGGAGGTATGATTGGAGAGGCGATAAGGTGGAGTTCGGCTACAGGACCGAACTTTAGTTCCGCCACAGCGTGTTCCCGCTTAAATGTGCTGGAGCTCCACACCTGAAAGAACTTTCCCCAACTACAACCGCGGGTTTCCCTCCATCGCGGTGTTCCCTCCGTCGTACAATGTGAATCTGCGCAACAACTCCTTCTAAGATGTCCAGCACAGGGGTAAAGCGGTCTTACGAGGCTATGCAGAGTAGCCCTGAGCCCCCTCTAGGACCCTCATCCAGCGAGAAGAGAGCCGCAAAGGTCTCAAAGATCGTCACAGCGTGTGAGTGTTTGCGCTAATTTTGCCAGAGTTCCCCTCATTCCATTGTGACACAAACTGACCTGGGTCGCCTGGCAAGGTACGGAATGTCAAAAGAGAAAAATAAAATGTGATATTGATGCTGCCACGGGGAAAGGAGTCTGCGGTCGATGTGAGAAAAAGGGGCTACAATGCGTCGTAAATAAGAGCTTGCAAACGTTGTTGAAGGAAGAAACACAGTAAGAGCAATTCTGAGCTCGAGACCCGTGACTTTTATCACGTGGTTATGTTTTCTTGTGATGCCTTCTGACGGGATCGTAGATGGAAGAAGGAGATGGAACAGAAGACAGAGGTGACTCGAGAAGCCGTTTCGGAAATCTTGAGAGTTCTCAATCTCCCCTCGTTGAATACGTTTGGGCAACCAGGTTCCAGAAGTACCTCTCATCGGAACATGAATATCACTTCACCGAGAAATGAACGGTCAATGAATATCGTCAGATTTCCATCTGAGTTGAATAGCCCCGTGAACTCAATGGGCGCCCGACGACCTGCTGCGGCCATGGCGATGACCCGAGAAAATTCACAAGAACCTGACCCCGGCGGTGATGCGAAGACAAATACCATTGTGGCCGATCCAATGGGAAGTTTATACGAGGTCACCAAATTGCGAAATCTACGAAGCAATTCACAGAGTAAATCTCGTCAATACAACACCTCGATGGACGACGACATCATCTCATGTGGGAGAGTGACTGTTCAAGATGCGGAGCAGTTGTTTCAGCACTTCTCAAAATACCTCAATGCTTACCTCTGGGGTGGAATTGCGTTAGTGCATTCGAATCTGACTGCCGTGCGACGTTCGTCCTCGTTGCTATTGGCAGCAATCCTCACCGTATCCGCTCTTCATGTGCCTGGCATGGAGGAAGTGTTCGATGTTTGCTATGCTGAATTTGTTGAGCTCATTTGTGATAGTATGCTCGATCGATATCACACTCTCGATGGCATTCGGGGACTAACCATAGGAGCATTCTGGCTAAGTGATCTCAGTTGTGAGTGCCTCCGACTGAGGTGTGCGTGCCTGTTTGGACTGGACACTGACTTCAAACAGGGAAGCTCTCGGGACATGCTGTGCGCATTGCTACTGAACTCAATCTCCACCAAAGCTATTCCAAGCTGATGAAAGGCCACTCGGAGCATTTTGAGGCTTCTCGACTCTGGTATTTCTTATATGTCTGTGACCATCACTTCAGTATCGCGTACGGTAGACCCCCAGTCATACACGAGAATAGTATTATCTTGAGCCATGTCAAATTCCTTCAGCTTCCCCAAGCAACACAGGCCGACCAGAGACTTCACAGTCAGGTGGCAGTATTTGTCATTCTTACAGATATATACAACACTTTTGGGCCGGACATAGAGGAAAATTTGAAGGAAGAGGATCTGATCCATGTCCGAAATTTCAACCATCGTTTGGATCAATGGCAATCACATTGGCAAGAGCGTCTGGCACCCAATCCCCACATTGGAAGGTATCCATCCAAGGGCGTCACCCTTCATTACCATTATGCCAAATTGCAATTGAATTCATTAGCTCTCAGAGGTCTGAAGGAGGACTCCGCAAGTCTCTCCACGACCCGTCGCGAATTTGCCAGTACCGCCACCGCCAGCGCAGAGATGCTTCTCAGAATGACACTTGAGGAGCCCGACATTAGAAGTGCAATTGTGGGCGTGCCATTATATTTACTCACCATGATAACCTACGCCACCGTCTTCTTACTGAAGGTGCAACAAAAATGGAGAGGTGCTCAAATTGGGATTGATCTTTTTCAAATTCAAGATCTCGTGAGTCGAGTGATCAACCAGCTCCAAAACGCCAAAGCGAGTCAACGCCACCTCACCTATCACATCGCGGATGGATTAAACAAAATGCTCGGAAGGTTCACCGCTGTTGAGAACCGTGAAGCTGGAGCTGTACCTGTGGTGAACCAAGATGTGCGAGTGGGACCCAACAGTGGGTACCGCGTCCCAGAGAATAGGGATATCGGTGGCTTTGAACCTCATGCCATGTACGGCGATATGGCAGACTACAACCAGTACTTTCCATTCGGCTTCTTTGATGTGTTATCATCAACCATGCCGGAATGGAACTAATCTTGATCAACCGTACCGACCCCTGCCCACCCCTGCCATGCATTACTCGTGCGGGAGCCGAGTGCATCGCGAACTGACGGAGAAGTTGCGGGTCTGGGGTTCCCCGCATATTTTACGAGACATCGGGCGGCTTTTGTTCCTTGATCAGACCACCAGAATGGCTCAACGTGAAGTTTATTGTGGATGGCGGTGTTCTTTGCGCGCGGGATTCTCTCCGCACCGCGGCTCAACCTACCAAGGCCAAGTTCCCGCCAGGCCTGGAAACTCTTGGCATGGAGAAAGTTCTCCATCCACTAAATTTTTGGTGAGAAACGCAAATACCCCACACGGGGCAAGAAATTTCACTGCCATGGTTGAGCTCGTGGGGACTCCATGCTGGACATGTCTCGGTTCAACGCGATTCATCTTTCTATATAAGATCCTGTGTCACCCTTCAGATCTATCCAGGCTTTTCTTGATCATCATTCTTCATCGAATTCGGCTCTCACGGTGGAATATACACACACAACTTGATCAAAATCTTTCCCTTCAACGAGAAAATAGTCAGCATGGCTGAGAAGCAAGATATCGCTCACATGGAGCTTGACAATCCTCCAACCAAGAAATTCATGTCCGTGGAAGACTCGGAGATGGCAGAGGCGCTTCAAAATTATGTACCTGGCACCGACGAAGAGAAGAAACTCCTTCGTAAGATCGATCTACGTCTGATGCCAATTCTTTGGGTGATGTATATCCTCAACTATGTCGACAGAACCAACATTGGGAATGCAAAAATTGCAGGCATGTCCAAGGACCTCAAATTGGATGATTCGCGATATGCTTGGGGTTTGAGTATCTTCTTCATCGGATATCTCATTATGGAAGTTCCGTCTAACATGATTCTCTCTCGATCTCGCCCTTCTCTCTTCCTTCCCGCCATTATGTTGGTCTGGGGTGCGCTCTCGGCTGCGATGGCGAGTATTCACAACTATGGATCACTCTTGGCTTTCCGATTCGTGCTTGGATGTGTTGAATCAGGCTTCTTCCCTGGCGTCCTCTACCTTCTCTCCTGCTGGTACAAACCTGCTGAGATCGGAAAGCGGTTTGCCATCTTCTACAGTGCTGCCGTACTTTCAGGGGCGTTTGGCGGACTTCTTGCCGGCGCTATCACTGGAAATTTGGCTGGTGCTCACGGAATTGCTGCTTGGAGATGGCTCTTTATTATTGAGGGCGTTGCAACCGTCGGTGTAGCCGTCATCGCTAAATTCATCCTCCTCGACTTTCCATCCACTTCACCGGCTCTTACCCTCGAGGAGCGCCAATTGGCCACCATCCGACTACTCGCTGTCGGAATGGAGTCTGGCTCTAATGACCCCAATAACAGACTCACACATTGGCAGGCGTTCAAGGCCGCAGTCTGCGATTACAGAACGTTCCTCTTTATGCTCCTCTTCGTCCTGGATGTGGGAGCTGGAACTATCTCCTACTTTATCCCGACCATTACGGTCACACTCGGCTACAAGACCATTACTGCCCAGTATATGACAATTCCCGTTTACGTTGTTGCAACAGTCTGCTTGAATATTGCTGCCTACTCAGCAGATCGCTTCCAAGAACGCCGTTGGCACATTACCGCTGCCCTCACTGTTGGCTTCATCGCTTCTCTCGTGTGTTGTATTGTCACAACCCCAGTCGTTCGTTATGCAATGTTGTGCTTCGTTGCCGCGGGTATCTGGACTGCCCTTCCCCTCATTCTCGCCTGGACGAGTGGCACCATAAATTTACCAGCAGAGAAGAGGGCTATCTGCTTGGCTATGGTTAACGCTGTTGGAAATTTGTCATCGGTCTACGGAAGCAGAATTTGGCCTAGTAAGACTGCTCCGAAATACACGCTGGGGTGGGGTGTTACGGCGGGATTCTTGGGTGGTGCCGCGGTTCTGGCGGCTGTGATTCCCATCATCCTCAAGGCTTGCCCACACCATGTCACCGAGGCAGAGCGGCTCCTTCAGGAGCGGAAGGAGGCTATGGGTATCCAGGCCCAGACTGCTGAGGAGTGAGAGATCGGGTGGTTGTAATCTTGTTTAGCGAATACTTGAATATATTCTTTGATCATCGATCAAATTCTCAATTCCCCTGACCATATCTGCTTTGCCACATTCTGGGTGTTAATCATGGATAAATGGTGATGTAGAGGTGCCTGATAGTGACATGAGTTTTAACATGAAAATGATATTCTTGGCGTGTGCGTAGCTTTCTCCCTACTGCTCGAGCGTATATACAAGCTAAGACGTCTGTTACATGGTTACACATGAGCTGCAGGTGATTTTCCATGTGTGCCAAGCAATTAACTCTATGCTCCCCGCAACCTGCCGAGTCTTGTACTCCTGCAACTCTGTCAGGGTCCCAGATGTACCTGCATATCGATAGAGTCAGTGGCGAAGATCTCCACGTGCGTGGGGGTCGGGTATGTCCGTTCTCTATTCTATTCTTATTTTAGTTCTACAGTTGCCAATCTTTTCATGTGACACGCCGCTTAATATAACATAAATAAATAAAAATGTTATCTTCATGAAGTAATGATATATACCTAATCCTCAATCCTTTAGGTATCGACTGTAGACCTGACTGGTTCTTCTCGTCCGCTACGACCCAGTACTCTGTTTCCGTATCAAAAAGACAAGAAACTCATCACGCTAGCCGCAATAACACTCGACAAACCTCCATACACGCAACCCCTCAATCCACTTGCACCCGAAGTCTTCCCCGTCCCCGTCGCACTAGGGGAAGCCGTCCCACTGGCACTCCCCGTTGCAGTCGGTGTGCCTGACGAGGTTGAACTAGTAGTCGTATTCATTGGTGACATAATCTATCTATATCAGCATTTCCTCTCCTCCCTTCCACACCACCGAAGAATAAACTCACCTTGTCCAGAATCTGAATAACCCCGTTATTCGTAATCACGTTCTTCTGCACCACCCTCGCGTCGTTAAACCACGTCGTCCCATCCTTAACCGTCACTTTGACCTGCTGCCCACCCACGCTCGTCACTACTAACCCGTCCTTAATCTCCGTGCTATACATCGCAATGGGCAAAGTGTGGAATTTCAACGCATCAGCCAGGAGCGAGGAGTTGAGGTTTGCCTCTGGTGAGCCAGACGAGAGAAACGCGGAATTGAGAGGCGCGAGACAAGTTACGTTGGCGAGGTTATTGAGGACGTCGGTGAGGTTCGTGCGCGCGAGGGCCGTATTCAGAGACGACAGTTGCTGCGATTTGGCAGCCATGGTATCAGTGCAGGTTTTCGGGAGCGTGAGGAAGCTGCCCCTTCGTCAGTTCCACCCCGCGGGTCTATGGCACGAGCTGCTCAGCACGGGGACGTCAACTCACCCGTCGACGATGTGGAATTTCCCCCCGTCCCAGCTCCCATCTACGGCATGCAGCACCACCGCGGATCCCAGCCCGCTCGTCACGTTCGCCGTGCTGCCGACTTGGTTATCCTGCCTTGACTCTAATCCCCCGCTAAGAGGGATGACTTTAAATGTCGACCCGGGCGGGGTGGCTCTCTTGCTGGTTGAACTGCTCGAGCCGCTATCACTGATGAACAGGACCTGCCCTCCGCTTCCATTCCGGTGATTATACTTATCCTCGCTTAGTCTTGTCTGCGCTAGCACACCATCGTTGCCTTTGAAGTTTGTTGATGTGTACGAGGCGTTCAGGGTATGGTACGCGAATGTAGCTGCAAGTGTCGCTGGCGACAACGATGTAAACTCTGTTCCGAAGACGGAAAAATATGTATCAAAGGCGATATTTGAGGGAAGTAGGAGGGTCTTTTGGGACCCCGAACCCTCGGAGCGCGTGTAGTTGAGGGCTAGAGCGGGACTGGCGATGAGGAGGGCGCGGAAGGTAGAGAGTTGAGTGTATGGTGCGGTTGCGTCGAGGAGGGATTGAGAGGAGACGAGGTTTAGGAGGAGGGTGGTGAGGAAGAATGTCTTCATCCTGATAATCAATTGCGGTCACGTCCTTGTTTAATCAATCAGAATGGAATTGGCTCGATGCCTGGGCTAGAACGTAATGAAACAGATTCGAAAAGACAACTTTTGAATATCGCAGAGAAAGGATGTAACTGAAATGGGAAGTGGTGATACAAGAATTAAAATCAAAGTGACAAACAACACACTTCTTTAGACCCCATAGCGAAATCTTGAGGATGTCAGAGTTATTAATATCAAGCTCAGCTCCGAAACACGTGCGAACGAATTATTGCAGGAAAATGAAAGAATGTGGCTTGTCCAAATATTCAGCTGCAAGATGGCATTGCTTGAGGCGGGGAGTTCCCTGCCCAAAAGGCGTAAGGCGATATTGTGGATTGGTCGCCAACGGTGTTACACGAAGCCACAAAGCCACATCGCCAATTTACCTTCCTTGGTGGACATCTGATGTGGAATCCGAACGCATGCAGAATCAGGCAACCGAATTAACTTTGCAAGAGATGAGAGCCGAGGAATTGAAGAGAGTTAGTCATAAATTCATTCGATATATTTTTGAGACATTACGGATTCGTTGACAAAATTGACTGTGAATAATCCCAGCCAATTAAATGCATATCATCAACTAGTACCCACCGGCAGCACTTTTTGCTAAAGTGACCAGTTGGGGGAAATTCTTAAATTAATGAGTTAGCATTCGAATCAATTCATCTGTGGAGGGAGGACATACGGGTGTACCAAATCCAGTGATAGGATCCCATCCTTTGGTCACTGGGAAGCCAGTGACGCCACAACCTTGACTGTTTCCGCTCAGAATATCTGTGAAGCCCTTATACCCGGTCTTGTAAAGCCAGGGGTTTAAGAAACCTAATGGTGATTTACCGGACGAGATCAATGCATCATTGACCAGTGAAATAATACTGGACATAAGAGGGCAGGAAGCGGAAGTTCCAGAAATTGAGGACTCGGTCAAGTTGAAAACGAAGGCAAAGTAGAGACCTTGAGCAGCAAGATCCGGGTAGCCACGGCCATCTGAAAAGCGGTTAGAAGTGTTCACCAGTGAGGAGAAACGGAATACAAACCCTTATTATATAACCCATCGTAAGCTCCATTCAAGGACTTCACGTAAGCTGGAACCACAGCATCTTGGTAGGATGGGCGGTCGAAATAATAGCTGAAACCACTACCAGAAGCATAGAAGCCGTGAGTCCTGTTGTCGGGCCCAAGACCAGGCATGCGGTATGCTGAGACCTCGGGCTCAAATTGCTGGGTAGCACCGACGGTGGTAACATAAGGGCAGCCCGCTGGGAAGGCGGGAAGGAAAGTTGAACTGTTTTTCCCATCATTTGTGACACAAGCTGATGGGTCATTACCTCCGACTCCACCATCTCCGCTTGAAACCAGGAGAGAGATACCCCGCGCACCAAGCTGTGCGAATTGTTGACAGACTCTCCTGGCATATGCCTCTGGAACAGTCTGTTCATCGTCCCCGTATGAACTGCTGATGACCTGAGGAACATCCCTTTGACCCATAACATAGGTAACCCATGTCAAGTAAGGCTCGTTGGTGTCGGTTGGTGTGTTGAGATCTGGAATGAATGGAGGGCTTCCACCTGTTGAGTAGGAGTAGACGGGCTGCGGGACCGTCATGCCCAAAATTGTTTGTGCATCTAAGTTCGCCTCTCGCACGAAGTCATCACCATTGGCTTGCTCGGGAGTAAGAGGGCTTGATTGTGCGGCTGGTCCTCCCGCAATCTCAATTGACTTGAAAGTGTATGCCTCACCCTTGGCCTCTGGTCGGTATTTCTCGAGGAACTTGTAGATGTCAGGTCGGATTGGAGTCTGGTTGAGGTAGTTGTTGAAGGCGATTTTGTTGATCCCTGGAACCTTCTGGACGTATCCGAGAGTACCATACAATGTTCGGAAGCACTCGATGGTGACTGGGAAAAAGTGGCAGACCTTGGCAATGGTCTCATTCGAGGGAGGGGTATATCCTGGAGGCGTCCACGGCTCAGAGAATTGAATCCAATCTGATTTCTGAGGGGATGAACGCATGAAAGAAGTTGTGGGCTGGATGGTGTCAATGTGCTCATGCAAGTGAGTTGGGAGTGACCATTTTGAAGTTCGGACGAGAACCGATCCATCATCATGCTGGAAGACGGAGTATTCGGTATCAAGAAGGCGCTCTGCAGATGCCACATCGATGTAGATATTGACCCAGTCCTTGGCAGGACTGTAGTTGAATTCGCCGATCCCATTGAGGAGCAACCACTCGTGCACGAGGTCCAATGTCTGGTCTGCAGGTTTGACCAAATCATTGACATCCTCAAAGCTCAAATGCTGACCATAACGAGTGTGTTCTGGGTCGGAAACTTTGAGGGATCAGTAGGGAACTTCTTCAAGGGAGGTGGGGTTAACTACCTTCGTATAAGTGACGGTTCAACTCGTCAAAATTGTCCTGCTTCAAACCAATTTGAAGATGAAGCCTGTGATTTGCAGGGGCTCGTCCAACGTTCTTCCATTTTCTGGGGACATTGTGAACCTCCTTGACATCGTAAGCTGTTCGCGCCTTGATGGGGGTACCGAAAGCGGGCTGAACAGCAATTGCCGCAACGAACAGAGATGAAACAGAAAACTTCATGATGAGCGACCGCGAGGGATTGACAAGTCGATCAAGCAACGAGAAGTCAACCTGTAAAGCTCCATGAGGGGCATGTTTGGCCTTTATGTAGCTCAGATCCCCGACAATTAACTGTGCCTCGAGAAGAAAGTGCAGTTTTCTATGAGCTAACCCTGACGAACCAGGTTACCAGCTTGAGCCCGCTGTGCAATGACGGCAAAACAGCCGTGCCTGCTTTATTGTGACAGGATTTAGATTGCCCTGGTCCACGAAATACCCAGTCCGCATCATCTTCGTTGTCGGTATCAACGCATGATTTGTTGATCTCGAGAAGATTGTTACTGATTGTGATATATACCTTCCTGATAAGTGTAGTATATGTACCTAGCCTGTTAGCACTTACCCGTGACTCCACAGCACACCCCAGCTTCCTTCTAGGGACATTTATCAAGCTTCCCTGGCATCTCACGTAAAGAGGAGCCCGAAAGCTTGATGCAACTGCAGGCCGTGACTGCTGGGACCTCGGAGTAGTAGCTGGAATGGAAGTGCTCTGCACAACTAAAAAGATCCCCAGACTTGGCATCTTTTTATGAAGAAACAGATAGATATCCTTGGAGGAAATTATGCATGTTACCTTGTGGTTATCAAAATCACATCTTATCATCGTATATGCTCACCGGTATTATTGCCCCCCTAGCCCCGTCCCGAGCCGTTGGAATTAGTGTCGCCGGCGTTAAATAGACCTGCCTTCTTCATCGAAGTTCGGCGGCAAACAGCATCGGAGCGACCGATTATTTACGGAAGAAATAATTGTCCGTGTGGATTAGGCAGTTTGCACCATTGGACGATGATATGAGGAGAAGAATTTTTGTGTGTGATCTATCTAGGTATTTTGTTTTATAGTGAGGAAAATAGGAGTGAGACGATTGCGACAAATATTTGATGACGAGGAGTGCGGTGCCTAAAGGTCGCTAAAATTACAGCATCTCCTCGCTAATTCAGGGGTTGTTTAACTTCACTACTCCCAAGCCTTCGTCTAATATAAATGCATATACTTGAGTGAGATTTCAACGGTGCGCTAAAGATGAATTAGAAGTTTGATGTCTTTTGGCCTGCAAAGCTAGAATCTACCACAGAGAAGAATGTTACCTCGAATTCATGTCATACAGCTAATACACATCAATACTTGCCATCAAAGTTGCTTCAAAAACGCAAATATCTTCTCGGCGCCTTCTTCCCAATTTACATCATTCTGTACATGATGCCCTGAATTAGGAATAATTTCGAACATAACTTTCCCCCTAAACTCTCTCTTCTCACCCATAGAATGTCTTTGCCAACTGAATTTCGCCAGGGCCTTGCCATATACCATTGCCAACCTATGCATGAGCGGTACACTGACTAATTTATCAAACTGACCCGCAACAACAAGAAGACCTGCACAGTTTGCATTACAGCTGACAATATTTTTGAGAACGCACGAGGCGTTAATGACATGCCACATCATGCCCAGTGGCCAAAGCATACTCTCATACTCTGGGATATACTTCTCGAACTTCTTGACTTCAGCGACGGGAAGCTCTGGCGTGAAGAATGCTCGGTGAACCAGAGTTGTTGATGACAGCGGAGATCGAGGATGCCAGAGATCCCTAATGTAGTATCGAGGGGCGAACCAGGGATCGAGCTTGAACCAATTTACATATACTCCAAACCTATATGGAAATTAACTCAAGGCCATGTCTAAGCAGAAATTTATAATATACTAACCCTCCATAACTAGGAATCCCAGCAAAAACAACTAGTCCTCCAACCTTCCCCAGCCCCTTGCCCACAAAATATTGTGCTAGCCCACCACCAGAAGAATGACCAACAAGAACAAGATCCTTCTCTTCGAAATTTCCGTCTCTTTTCGCAGCCTCATACGCCTCTACCCAAGTAAAAGCAAACTGCAAGTCCGAGGCCAGAGTTTTCAATCCTGTCATCCAAACCATTCGAAAATACCCAGGTTGCCAACTTCCGCCATGACCCCGCAACGACAACGCATAACATGGGTAACCATGTTTAGCAAACCATTTGAGATATGGGATCCAGACTGCTGCATACCCAAACCCTCCATGTTGGAAGATGATTGCTTGTTTCCGAGGTATGGAGAGGTCAGGTTGTGCAGAGAGAAGCTCGAGTTGACCATCTGGAGTATTGATCCATTGTCTGACGATTCCGGGTGGTAGGTCTGATAGTAGTTGAGTTGGCCGTCTCCAAACAAGCGTATGTCTATCGTTCATGTTGTTGATATATATTTGACTGTTGTCAAGTACGATATGCATCAATTTGATAAAGTGTTATCTCCATGTGCCACATCAGCTGATTTTGAGATTCTTCATGCCAAGCTGCTCAGCTGAACACTACAACTACGGGAGCGATCGTGGCTGACACCTGGTATGGCTGGAGGCGGCAGAATATAGCGTTCCCTTCATATATGGACTTGGAATTTAATGGTCGTGAGTAGAAGCTCTTGATATATGCCTTTGGAAATACCCATGGCAGCTTTGCTGCTAAAGCCGAGTGTGATTCATACCGAAAATTTACATGGTATGCCGGCGTATAACTCTTGGATATAGACAGATTCTAAATTATCAAAATTATCTAAAGCCATGCAATAAGATTTGAGATTTCAGTTACGGATGAGAAGGTCAGGCGAAAATGGTGCGATAAGGAGGGTAGTCACGTGTAGATAACTAAAATTCGCGACTTCGAGTTGTCTTGATTTCTGATGCGACACGACTCTCCCATAACAGCACCACCCTCAACACCATGGCACCCTCCTCCTCAGACGACGACGAGGATGCAATATTCCAATCCCACTACCACGCTACCTCATCTTCCTCCTCCTCGCCATCTCCACCACCCCTCCAACACCAACACAACTTCTTCGCACCACCCTTCTACAACCGTCCCCCAACACCACTTCCTCCTTCCCCCTCATTGACCTCCCTACTCCGACCCTCGAGACCTACAACTCCTGATACCTCCGCTGACGAACTCGAGCCTGTCCCGCGAGCAAGCCCCAAAGTCCCAACCTACGAATACTACGGCTTCGTCCTCTACCTCTTCTCCTCCCTATCCTTTCTTATCTACCTCCTTTGGTCCTACCTCCCATCACCCTTCCTCCATGCACTAGGAATATACTACTACCCGAACCGATGGTGGAGCTTAGCACTCCCCAGTTTTCTAGTCATGACGCTGGTGTATATCTATGTTGCACTTGCGAGCTACAACACGGGGTATTTGACGTTGCCGTTGGGCAGTATTGAGACGATTATTGATGATGCTGCGAATATTGCTACGCTAGATGGGAAAGGGAAGAAGATTGCTAGTATTATTGGAAATAGCAATGGGAAAGAGAAGGGGAGGAGAGAGAGGGAGGAGAAGAAGGAGGTGACGTTGAAGGATTGGAGGAGTGTTTGGAGTCAGGGGACGGATGCGGTTATGGATGTGCCTCTGGGAGGGGTGTGTGAGATTTTATATGGGGATTTGAGGCCAGACTTTGACGAATATGAGGACGAAGCGGACTGAAGGGAACTCTCGCTAGGAGACATTCTGCTAAACGTGAATTACGGAAGGACTGCATAGCCCGAAACCCATGTTCTTTGGTTACAGGTCAATGCTGGTAGCTGGAGAACCACAGCGACCCAAGAATGTGTGCGGGGATTGGGAGTGGCATATTCAATAAAGTCTATTGAGCCCGGTCGGAGGACGAAAGAGCTCCCGAAACTTGCTATTTCGCCCCCATTGCCAACCCTATACCTGGTAAAGAGAGATCTCTTCATCTCTTGGTTGAGGCCAAGTATAGAATCAGCCATTAGCTTCCTTTTATGGGGCAGTACCACATAATACAGAGCCCTTTCGTAAAGGTGAAACGAAAGGATGGGGTGTGACCTTAGAAATCTCTTTCTTTGCTTATAGTCTCAAGAGACCATCTGGGACATATAACATGGAGGATCTATTGATAGCATAGAAAGGCATACAGCAAACCCAGCTATATTTTCACCAACCAAGTTTTCATCACTTCAGAAGCTTAGAAGTCTCCTTTGCCGAGTCTAAACTACAAGTGGTAGTCCTACAAAGGTTGAACAACAAAGGGTACAACCTTGTTCAAGCCTTCGGGGTCTGGCAAAGGGAGATAAATCATAGTTTGTAATTCACCGAAAATACTTGCAGATGCCAGCCTAACATATCCATTTTCTTCCCCACAAGTAAGTGGTCGTTTTTTCTATGCTAATTGAGACCAATTTTGTACAAAGATCACCCTTCACCCCAGCACCCATCCACACATCGTCCTATCCCCATCACCCAACATTCTAGCTATCACTTTCCCTCTTCTCCACCCAGCCACTCTCCGTCCCCCCCACCTTCCCCCTTCCATTAGAATGCTCGAGGCCAAAAACGACAGTCCCATCTAACTTCACAATCCTACTCTTAACATTTCAACATGTCCCGCAATACAATGCAACACAACACAACAAATTGCAATGCTACACATCCATACACATCCAAATAAAAGCGAGCGCCATTTCGATACCGAAAAAGAGAATGGGTATACGTGCTTGTGCTGCCCTCTTAAGCTCATCTCATCTCGTTCCTAATTCATTACACTATCCGCCCTCTCCTCTTCTCTTGACCTTCCCTCCCTCTTCAAATCTTATCTGCTCCCTATCTTACGAGTCCCTTCTTACATGGATGCTATAACATCTAGCGTGCGAACACCTTGACCACTCCATCTCCCCCAGCACTTACTACCCACCTCCCATCCTGGCTCCAGACCACCGCGCAAACCCCTTCACCCCTCATGAGACGGTGGCTTGTGATCTCCTGGGTACAGCTTCTCTTCTCTAGTGACCAGAATCTCAAGCTTGCATCATGGCCTGCTGAAACGAGTTCCCTCCCGTCGGGTGAGAGTGAGAGTGCAGATATTGCGGCTGGATGAGCGAGCATGTTATAGGTGCATTGACCTAGTCTGGGATTAGCATGACCAAGGAAGGGAGGGTTGAAACATACCACTATTAGCATCGTAGAAACGAATATATCTGTCTTCATGACCACTGATGATTGTCCCCTCAACGCCACCACTGCTTCCGGTAGCCCCACCAACCGCCCCATCATCCTCATGAAGGCTTCTAGCTGAGTCGAAAGTCAGAGATCCATCTAGTCCATTCGTGGTCGCAACAATAGCATTAACGCCAGTTGTGTTATCACCATTGTAGGTTTCCAGGCTTGCCATAGCAGCTACTTCCTCGCCAGTCCGGGTATCGTACACAAGCACAGCTGCATCCGAGTATGAAACAACAAAAGCATCACCGGATGCCGAAAGAGGGGTAATACAAGTGGGTGAAGCAGAACTATTTGCTCTCGATATTGAGTGTATTAAAGTGTAGTGGAATGGCGAATTAGATGCGATACTTGGTTGTGGTGATGAGGGGAAAGCAGACCCTGAGGACATCGAGTTCCCACGAACACGGCCGCCTCTTCGACTCCCGCCTTGAGGTGACATGAGTTGTGGTGGGGCGCTGATAGACCAGACCTTCACAGTACCATCAGCTGCTCCAGTAGCCAGAATAATCCGATCGGGGCCACCATAAGCATTGTTTTGTCCGAAAACAGCTCCGGTCGTTCCTGGAAGCACGCAAACGGTCCAAACAGCGTCAGTATGTCCATCAAGAGTAGCTTTAGGATCGACTCTTCCTCGTTCCCAAACTCGAATAGTTGCATCTTGACCACCAGAAAATATCCAACCATCCCCTTGCGCCCGTCCACCGCTCGAGAAATTTTGCGAAGGCGACCAGGCAGTCAAGCACATAACAGCTCCAGTGTGTCCACGATGAGTAAAGTAACTCTGTATGTCTAGATCATTTGGAGTACTGTGATTGCCCACCTGGTTGTCATATCGCGCAGGAATGATCCATCGTTTGATCGTCCCGTCGTCACCAGCTGTGCAGATCTCTGGTTCCCCAGGACTACCCCCGCCACTAAATATTACTGACCGTACAGCATCAAGGTGTCCTCGGAGTCCAAATCTGACCTTGAAGTTGCTACCCTCTGTCTTCTGTGTTTGATTCAACGACAGCTCGTGGTCGGCACTTCTTCGTCGTGACATAGAACCTTTTCTCCTATGCGAACCTGGTCCTCGGCTAGGCGACTTGGGTGGATCTTGAGCAACTGGGAATAAATCGGTATCGGGTCTCTGTGGTACAACTTTCACCTCTGGCTCCGGGAAAGAGGCTGCTTCATTGAAATCCCATCCATCAGCTTCTTTAGGTGCTTCCTTTTCTGCCTCTTCAGTAGTCTCCGCTGCTCTGCCATAAGAATCAAATGTATGATTAATCTTGGTGACTTGTTCTTCTGGTACCTGATCTGCCATCTGGAATGTCGATGTCCATTCCTGTTGTGAAGAAGTCTGGGGTAACGGTTGTTGATCTGCTAGTGATCTTGAAACTGGCGCATCGGGATTTCGAACTGCAAGATTCGAAGTCATTGGCACAGGAGGTGGGTGATGGTTCGGTGTCGGAGAAGGTCGAGCCATATTAGATTCACGCATATTCTTCTGCTGTTGTCGGCTTTGCTGCTGATATAAATCTTCTTGGCTCTGCTGGCCGGGTGGTGGCCCAAATGAGGGTGGTTGAAGTAAAACTCCCTCTGGAGGTGGGGGGTCTCGTGGGGGTAGAGGATTTGAGGGCGAAACCATGAGGTAGGTAAGTTCCCCTTGTGTCTTGTCCATAAAGCCTTTCAAGCTTCCCCGGTCAGGATCTTCCTCGGTTCGTTCCTCGCCTTCACCCTCGACGTCCAGGAACGAATTATGTGGTTTCTCCTGCACCGCTATAACAATTGTTAGTAGCCTTTCCATCGAAAGCGGCATGAACTTACGCCTCTGCGAGTGTTTCTCAAATTCTCTACTCTTCTTCTCCTTCTGGTCCCGAATCGACTCAATCTCGATATCCGCGCCAGCCTTTAATTTCTTTACCTGGCTATCCCGATCTCGCAGAGCCGACTCGAGCATATTAACATATTTCTTCAGCGCTTTATTTGTGCTGTCCGCCTTCCGCGTGCTTCCCTCTAGCCGTGCAATCCGGCCTTTCATTTCCTGTCTCTCAATCTCCCAGGCGTTTCTGTCTCGTTCGTGACGATGCCATTCCGTCTGTAGAAAGCGCATAACACCTAAATTGAAATAGAATGTCAGCCTTCCCATTCTCTCATGCTTTATCACGGCTTTAGGCCAGAAACTCAGATCACAAACCTTGCAACGTGTACTCAGTCCCCTGCGGCTGGTTTAACTGCTGTTGTCCTTGCCCTCCATCTCCCTGGACATTCCCGCCTGCATTCCCACCACTCATGCCCGACAGCGACTGCCAGGCCATCGTCGCCTTGGGAAATCGCTACTCTTGTGCTCGGCGCACGTTCGTTTTGGTGAAAGCTCGATGAGCATTTGTTAATGTTTCTTTAGTCCGCGCAAGGAGCAAGAGTACGTCAGGGGGAGTTTTCCCGAAAGCTTCAGCGCGTACTCAATTGCTCATGGTGTATGATTCACAGGAGGCGGTATGAGGTGTATAGCTTCAAGGAAAAGCAGATTCGCAATGGACGTGATGGCCGCGTGGAGAGGGTCGTGAAGTTTCGTAGCTGTGGTCGAGGTGTTTTTTCGAGAGTCCTGGCTGTTCTTCTTGCCAGAGCTCCAGAACCGCGACCAGGGCTGTCAGGCACCAAGGCCACGACGAGGTTTAGGTCATTGCCATTTAAGGTATTTCCGATGCTGCTCTAACAAGACAGCGGTTAGATGTTCAAGGGTTGTGATTCTGCAACTTTCAACTGGCGGAATCGTACCTGGATATGCAGGTGACAATGTTTCATGAGGTGGAACCAACATGGAGGAGAATAGAAGAAACTTGGATTCTGTGAACGAATAATTGAAATCGCAAGATATATTATCTTTTATTCGAAGGGATCAAACGATGCTGGGATTAAATCCCAGATATTGCCAACCATTTTCTGCATACCTTGGTGGATATTTTCCAAAGTTGTCAGGTCTCTTGTAAATCTAGTCGGTTCAACATTATTATACCGCCATCCATTCCAACACTATTATATAATCCATAATATACACAGAGGCTGTATGGTGGCAGCACCAGCACCAGCAACATGCTCAAAATGTCATCAAAACTCCAGCTCCTCAACTTCCATCCCGCACTCCACACAAGTCTTGACGGTCATGCCATCCGCCGTCTCAACCGTAGCTCCCCATTCATGCTCATGCTTCCCAGTCCCTATAATGTCTCCAAACTGTCCCTCCCTATTCCCATTCTTTAAATTTCTTCTATAAGCATCGGTCCTCGTCTTCTTCTTGAGCTCCTTCAGTTTGCTCTTGAACTTCGCCTCTTTCCTCTGTTTCTTCTCCAGCTCTCGCTTTTCAAATTCGGCGTCCAGGGCTTCCGCGGATCCCCATTTCGTCTTAAATGCGTAATCTTCGACTTGATATCGGAGGAAGAGGTTCATGTCGTGCCAATGTGATTTATGCGGATTGGGTTTACTGAGATGTGGTAATAACTCGTCGTCTTTCAGTTCCGCTGTTGCAAATTAGCACACCCCCATTCAATAGATTAGAGGCATAATTTACGGTCAGTCAGCAAATAATCATCCTTCGCCTCCGTCTTCGTCAAGAGACTATATTTCTCCGGAAACTTCTCCTTACAGATCCCACAAACTGCACACTTAAACACATCAACCCATAACCAATCCACCTCCAACCCTCCACACTCCCTACACTTCTCCCCTTTCCCTTTCTCACTCAGGACACTCAAGGCTGGTTCAAATGGACCTTCCTTCCTCTGCCGTAGATCCCGAAGAAGTTGGTGCCGCTCCCATTCTTTCAAAGTCATGTGTGCTGGCTTCTCTCCCTCTTTCGGTGCGTGTAATGCCTTATTCCACGGATCATCCTCTGCGGCCAGGAAACCACCTTTGGTATCCACCATCTTGCTAAAATCATGATCAACGTACTTCTTAAACTTTCGTGCCGGCAATATTCCATCATCGAGCTTCTGTGGTATAGTTCGTGCATCGCGGGAGGTAGATGGAATGTCCACGGTTGATATTGAAGCATGGGCACGTTTCCGACTAGCGGAGGATAGATCTTGAGGCTGTGGTTGCGGGATTGCGAAGCCGGATGGGGTCGTGCGAGTGATTGACGAAGAATCAGCTGCTTCTCTAGCTATGGCGGCTTCCCTAAGTGCTTTGGCTCGCAGCCTGTTCTCTTCCTGGGTAGGTCAGTAGATGAGCGTTGTACAAGGAAGGTATGACGCACGATTCTGCGGGTCACTTCTGGAGTCAGTGGAGATACATTGGGACGAGATATAGGCTTCGATGGGGGAGTAGACGGGCGATCCATGGTTTCCTAGCTAATGGGATGATGGCGGGGTTTGGGGAATTTGGTGTTGCGACAAGGCTGAAGCAGTGGCAAATACACATTTTGAACATAACAGCCTCGGCGAGCCGCTTACGTAGGCACCTCCAAAGTATCTTCCCGACGTATTTCACAACAGATAAGATTGAGCATATCATAATAGAGTTCAATGATTCAATGATTCATAATCGTTATGCCATAGAACTATAGTCTCCTTGGCCCACGACGTACAAATACAAAGGAATACCCACTATCCCTCCTACCCCCCATCATGCATACACTAGAATGGAGTTATAGCAAATATATTAACCGGCGGTCGATGTATAATTGTAGATACCCATCTATTCCTCCTTGGCACCACCCCGGCCAGCCTTCTCCGCAGCCTCAATAGTCTTCTTGTCTTGGGTTGGGGCAGCTCCTCCTTGAAGAGCGCTCATGAATCCAGCCGCAGCCTTGAATGGTCGTTTCATCTCTCCAATAGCAGGCTTTCCAAAAAGGTGGATCTTGACTTCGTTGCCCTCGAAAGCGCCTTTAAGCGGGATGATGGATTGTATTAAAAGAGGGTTCGTGTACTTGAAGTAGAGATGCATAACAGCCATCATTCCAACACCCATCATTTGGGCCTTGTACAGAGCCTTCATTTGGTCGACATCGTACTTGTGAACAGTGGTTGTGATGAGCTTGGGCTCCTCGGTTGATCCCATTTGAGGTTGTTCGACGTATTTGAGGGTTGTCATATCTGCTAAGAATTAGCGGAATCCGTCCCCTTGTGCTACTTATAGAGCCGCATAATTGAACGCACCCTTCTTCTGATTGATCTTGAAGTGCGTAATGGCATAAACGGTAATGATAATTATATTCGACAGGACGTAGCCCGCGCGAACCATGTTCAACACATTCGGATCATCCATTGGGATTCTTTTTGAGACTTGCATCATCACGAGGATGATCACCAAGTTAGTTCTGCGATCTAATTAGCATCATTGTGCGCGAGGGAGAAGAATCTGATCGCATACATTTGAGGACTAATTCCGGCCATTTTTGCGGTTCTGGGGAAGATCAACAGAGTAGTCGAAAAAAGTTGTAGAAATCGAAAGTGAAGTCGCAAGTAAATACGACCTTTTTGTGGATTCTTAACGGTGTATGAAGCAGCTCTTGATCGAGGCAGAAGTGGAGGACGTGGAAGAGAAAATGATAGAAAGTTGTTGCTCGTGTGTCGCGACCCAGAAGCCTATGGAAGCCGACCGGGGCCTCCGAAATTTGGGAGCGGCGATGCGCTAAGCTTGAAATGTTCGCCCCACTACGCAAAGGACACTTCATCAACTCGCCTCAAGTATCTCCCCCCTTTTCAATAAGAACCGAGATTTAGAGAATAAAATGTGACTTTTGAATCCGGATAATATCAGCCATACCCGAGCTCTTTGGTAGCCATATCTTCATCTCAGTTTTTCTAATAGCTATCCTTCTCACAATTCGAGCCTAATAAAATATCTAGAGGGAAATTTCCCGCTCTCTGGATGGTTGGAAGTTGGAAGGCGAAGATACTCTTCATCTTTGCATTCTAAGTGGATCAAATTTGTTTCTTATATACTTCCTTGTCAAATTATAGCCTCGAGAGCGGTTTTGGGGGCACTTTATTGCGAAAATGTGCCTTTGAATTACTTAGGAGTGTTTAATTATCCTTCCACTTGGCATATACAGATATACATATGTAGAAGCATTTGGTCCCCAAATAGATTCGTACCGTATCCCCACGGTTTACATAGTGCATGACTTGTCGTTATGCTCTTGACGAATACATTACATATTCTCTTCGTTTCATTGTACGTCAACATATCTGTCCTCCAACTTCCTCTGCCAAGAATCCAAGATATCGTATTTGATGACTCACGACTGGAGGACACTTCTTGCTAATATCACACTACTTAGTATGCGCTGTAAGCTCTATTTCGCTCAGGGCCAAGACATAAATTCATTATTCCGTCAAGAAAGCAGGAAGCCATCAAAATGATTTCGCGACGAAACATAAGTTGTATTTTTCTTGGTTGTCTTGTTAGTGTTTTACTTGGCTGTTATTTCCGTCCGGAAATCGAAAGGATAACATCCAACACTTCCTCAAATAGATTCAATCAAGAGTCTCGTGGCGACAGTTCCAAAGCACCGTTTGATTATGATAGTTAGTTATTCTCCGACTCAAACACGCAAGACTTTATGGCTAATATTAGCAATTACAGTTATTGGTATTGAATTTGGCGATTCTTATTCACGTGTAGCGCTGTCTCAAGGTGAGAATGGGAACGTGACGGTGATATTGGATGAAGATGGCAAAGCAGAAACACCATCAGTGGTTGCATTTACAAACAAGGGTGTCGTGGTTGGACGTGCAGCACAAATGCTAGCTACAAAAAACCCGAAGAACACAATCTCCAATTTTAGGTAACCTCTCTCCTAACCTCTAAACGATATAAACAGATCTGACAAACATTCTTTAGGCCTTTAATTGGGGGAAACTTTTCCGACCCGGCTGTCCAGGAATACATCAAGTCTGTGCCTTACGACGTAATTGAGAAAGATGAACGTCTCCATATCAGAGTAGAGCTGAAAGGGCAAGTTAAGCTTCTCACACCAGAAGAAGTCTTGGCTCACCTTCTCCTCCGAATGAAAGAGATCGCAAATAACCACCGCTGTCCATCACCGTCACTTCCCGATCGCTTTCTAGGTATATTCCCCTGGAGCCCTCCAGTCAATTACTGCAACTCGATCACCCAAGGAGTCATTGCCGTGCCGTCGTACTTCGACGATATACAGAGACAGGCAATCAAGGATAGCGGTATGCTAGCTGGGATCGAGATATTGCGAGTTGTCAACGAGCCTACGGCAGCTAGTATTGCGCATGGCATTGACAGTGATACTACAAAGTACCCTAACGAATCTGTGTTCCTAGTATACAACCTCGCCCATAAGCAGCTAGATCTAACTTTGCTGGATATTGATTACGGCGTCTATGAAATCCTCCAAAGCAATTCGACTCGCCGGGTTAGAGGTGAAGACTTCGATAACGCCCTTTTTAACTACCTCGTAGAGAAATATTATCTGCCGCAGGGCGTTGATGTTCTCGCAGATCCTAAATTGGAGGCCAGGCTAAAAAATGAAGCAATTAAAGCAGAAAACCGTTTTACTGAGAGCTACTCTCACGAAATCTCCCTCGACCGCATCCCCCTGGAGCTCCCAGCCACCGGCATATTCGGCGGGGCTTCAATCTTCTTGGATCTTTTTACCATCTCCAATCTCTACAATCAATTATTCATAAATACAACTATGTATTTCCCAAGCGAGTGGAGCCACCCCATAAACCCCTTAGCCACCAACATAACCAAAATCGATGGCATAATCCTCCTCGGTGAACCCTCCACCATCTCCAAAGTCCGGCCCTTCATCGATGACTACTTCGGTAAAGAGAAGATTATTACGGATTCAGAAATACCCTCCAATGAAGCAATCGCCCGTGGGGTTGCAAAACAAGGCTGGGTCCTTTCGGCTTACAACGAAGAGTTGGATGGGTGTTATTTAGCGATGGAAATAATCCCCCTCTCGGTAGGTCTCGAACTCGAAGGTGGTATCTACCACAAAATTGTTCCACGAAACACTGTTTTACCCACTCAGAAAAGAGCCAAGATTACAACTACGCGCGACGACCAAACAACCATTTCACTTTGGCTTTATCGCGGTGAAAGACCACTAACACAATACAACGAACCTGTCGCTCTTCTTGAGATTACAGGTATTCCTCCTCAACCAAAGGGTGTGGCACAAGTTGAAATAGTTTTTGAGCTTGGCGAGGATTCCATGGAAGTCGGGTTCAAAGCGAGAGCCATAGTCTTAGATACCGGGGAGGAATTTGAGTTCGTAAAGAACGGGATGTTGCTTGAGGGCGTAGAGCAAGATGAGATTGATAAGACTGTCCTGGTTACAGAGCTTTATCACAACGATGATTTAATCGAGGTGGCGTTAATCAAGCAGGGAAATATGGTTGGGGAAAGAAGTGCGAGGGGGTGGAATCCGAACCCAGCCGCACTCTGGATTGATCCCACTTTAAGGGATGAACTATAAGCAGTTAATCATATAGTATGTTAGCTATATCATCTTTTTCTAAAATCAACAAACATGCTTGTGGAGTTGATAGTCGTATAACTAGCACATGCCTGGTATCTCCTAGCAATCCCACACATTTCCTCATTCACACATCTAAGTGATTTCCCCAGACTTAATCATTGGCAACGCACATATATCACATTATGATTAACTTCGATGCTTTGAGCATGTTGATCATTCAGCTTGATCGTTTCTTATTCTATTGCCTTTGCTTGGTCACCACTTCTATTTCGTCTGGAGAGAATCTCTAGTTTTGGTTATTAAGAGCGAGGCGATTGGCCTGCACACCCGAGCAATGAATTACAAACTCGAATGTCCTATACACCCACCCAATTCACTTATTGTGACTCTGAAGGCATATCCTAATCCTACGGAACTCAGAACATTAAGCGAACCAGGGTCTCTATTTCTAATCAGAGTTTCTGGAATCAATTATAAGGCAGCTGAAGAGAGTAAAGTCTAGACTTCCCGGTAAATATTTGAAAGCGCCTAAACCTGAATATGATGTGGCCTTGAAGTGCCGGGAATAAATGTTATAGATGGTCGGGTATATATTTAAACTTGTATATAACTTTAAGAAGCTGAGTATATCTATAGCCTATGTAGATAATTTTGATGTTATCTTGAAAGGTTCTCCCATCCAAATTTCATATAAATTGTATTGATGTCCTGCAACTGCTAACGGACTAATTATCTGGTTTAGACATCCGCGCAAGAGAACTTCCTGAAGGATTAACAGCCACTCAGAAATAGTGCCGGCATTGGTGCAAGCACAACAAGTATTAAGCTGAAGCTCAAAAGGGTTAAATGACAACCCGTGAGATATGTTTCACCGAAATTTACGAAACGGAAGTTAATTATAAAAGGAGTAAATTACAAGAGTATGTCAATCAAGCCATAAAATACAATCGGTTTTCTCTCATTACAGCAAGATACACAAGATACAATACAGGGGTAGCATCTAATCAAGGTGAGGGATTTAGAGTCTCAGAAATTTCGTGTACCCCAAACCTAAGTGGAATATTTTCTTCTACCACCATGACGATGCTGATTATACCGTAGAGTGGCATCCCTACTACATGCAAAGATGCTACATCTAATATTAATAACTGTGGAGTAAGTGGTAAGAGAGTTCAGAACCTGAGCCTACTATCTGCAGAAGTGATACTAGTCATTTTTTTTCTAATTGCCCCTAAAGGTATACCTTCGTTGATAAAACCCGCATATCACCAACCAAGCCAACCGCATATTAAATATTTCCGCTGCCCATCGTTCCAGGTTATACTCCAAAAAACGACTGGGTGATGAGTTTGAGTGACCTTAGCTGCAGGGCAAATGAGTATAGCTTACTAGAGTCGAGGTATCTAGTAATCGAGTAAAGAGGACCGAGAATACCTAGTGTATTGTTGATCAGCGAGGTAGATAACAGATAACCGCTTTATTAGTTCTATTCCAGCGAAATTCCCCATAGCCCTTGAAACAAAAAAGACGTCCCCCAAAGCGCGAACACCCATCATCTAGTGATACTCGAGGACATATAATGCGATCTAAACGCTTCTAGTATTTAGCTTAAACTATACTACAACCTTGTTGGAAGTAGGTAGGGATGCGCAATTATTCGTTGCTTAATTATAGATGGTATATGGATCTACTAGTCCGTGGACCGGGAAAGTTTGAGTGGGAGGACATGCAAGAAGATTGCACAACTAAGTTGTCTTTGACCTTTTGACTATATAATACTTTTTGCATTCCAGATTTACACACTTCAGCTATTGATTGAGCTATCAACACAAGGGGGCTCGAATCAGAGGTCATCCCTAGAATTGTGCACTCATTCCCACTGTATCCTTCGTATATCTCTTCAAGAACTCTTCCATATTGATCGGCTTTATAGTGGTATAACGATCGTTGTCCAATTCTCCCAGTTTTGTTTTGCCACTGAGAATCCAGTAATGGTAGTACATCCCCATCCACGCGAATATATTCTGAGGCGATTTATTGAAAACTGTAGTCATCTTTGTGAAAAGCTCCTCAAGAGAACCAAGTCTTTCGACCCTTGGCTCGATACCGTAAACCTTCTGGTAAACTTGTGCCATTTCCTTGACGGATTTTCGGTCTCCGAGGACTGTTGTTAGGTATTGAGTTAGTATGGAGCTCTGAGCTCATGTTGGGGTTATATATGCAAGGACATACCATTAATAAAACCATTTGCATTAGGGTCAACAGCAATCTCAGCAGTAAACTTCGCAGCATCTTCATAAGTGATGGTGTCATACTTCTCATCGCCCGTTCCCCAATACTTAAATACTCCTTCATTCGCATCCACAATTCCTAAGAAAGGTGCCCACATCACCTCCATAAATGCTCCAGTCAAAATATGCACACCCTTGATTTCCCCTTCTGCTTCTTTCTCCTCTAGGTAAGTTTGTATGTGCTTCATTGGATCCTTTGCTGGGTGATCTCCGAGCTTTAAATTGCGGAAGTCGAGACTCCAGTCTGAAGCAATGTACCTTGGGACGTTCTCTGCAATGCAGGCATCGATCAAGGTTTTCTGGCCATCAATCATGAGGGCGTGGGGACCGAGATAACAGCAAATACAGACCGAAGTTCCAGCCAACCCTTTTTGAAGTGCTGCTAGGTCCATGGATTCGGCTTCGAAGATTTTGACATTTGGATGAGAGGAAATGGAGGGGTCAACTTTGGATGCCGAACGGCAGATTCCATGGATTTCAACATCAGGGTGACTCTTGAGGATAGATTTGGTGATCATACGGGCTATCTTGCCAGTAAAACCTACGATGGCAACTCTTGCAGTTGGAGACATTTTAATAATGTGGAAATGCGAAGCAGTTTTTGTGACAGGGGAGTGATGACTCGGATTTTGAGAGCGGGCGTGTTTGCGTACTGAAATATGTATTTTCACATTACCTTTTCATTATTTATATATTATTTCATGTTTCTTTGAACCCCGCTCACTCACAAGCGAGTGTCGTGGTTGACGATCGGAGACATTGGTAAGCATTCCACTCGGAAAAATCCACCGCCGGGCGGATCATATAAGAAGTTCCCATTTGCCGCTACTTGCAGAATTGACATGGATCGAAATTAAATGCACTTAGTAACTACATCCCGAGTTAATAGCACTCTCTTATATTGTGCAGAATTTTGCATTCGTTGTGGAGGTGGTCGTAGTGGATTTTTTACAAGAAAGCCACCTGAGGGAGGCTAATATTCGACTAGTACAATGCGACGATAATGACCTCACACTTTTTCTTACAAGGAAACCGAGATAAAACTGTTATGTTAACTTCACAGGAATGCTAGGAAGCCTCATTTGCGGAAAGAGATTTAAAGTAGTCTTTAACACTGAAATCTATGATATTGACGATTCATTCGCTTGTGTTCGGTCAAGTTTTCCTGGTCAATACTCTTCTCAATCCGTACAGATATAAATATGTGGTATAGAAATATATGAGCCTAAAAGATGTAGAAATACAAATAGTAAGGGAAACCGCCCCTTATGTAAAGTTAGTGATAAGTGTCTTTAGGAAATGGTTCACTTTAACCCTAGTCCATCATATCGTCTTCTTGGTAAGGTTAACAAAACACGCCGAGAATGATACTTCGAGGGCCAATTCAAATTAATGACCGTATAGCCCTCCCCTCTTCTTAGTCCCAAAAGGGTAGACAGCCATATTGGCCAAGAACAAGCCAATCGCGATGGCGACTCCCAATTCAATCATGCTGATCCCAACTGTATAAACAACTCGATCTAGACTTGCGTGGTAGACTGGGTCAACCTGACTCGTTCCATTATTTATTGGTGCGCCGTTGGAATTGAATTCAGTAGCATTGTGGATAGTGTCGGCTGCGTTGAGACCAGACAATAAGGCTGCAGAGGCGGCGAATGCTGACGGGACTTGGATTGTCAATGCGGGCATAACAATTCCGACGGTTAAACCATTTCCGAACCTCGAATATAAATTGCCGCAAACGCCAATTGCAAAAGATGCAATGACGTTGAACACTTGTGGTGTCCTGGGAAAAGCCAGTGAACCAAGGTAGTTGACCGCGAACCCGAGAAGCGCAATTGCAACAGCAAGTGGGCATCTAAAATCAGTGTCAGCCATTCATATGATATTCAAGAGTTGGCACAGATGCAACTCGTAAAGAGACTTACTGTCTCCACTTGACCTGCATAGTCACTGAGAGAGCCAAGCTGAAACACGTCGCCCCAATAAAGCGGTAATATACAGGAAGGAGGCTCGCCCCAGGGCATCGAGTAGCAGAGGATGCATTACGATCCAGGATTCCGTAAAGTGCTGTTCCGACTGCGATACCAAGGGCGAGGAACATGGTATATAGAAAGGCTTGGACTACACGAATAGCACCAGAGGCAACCTTTTTTGATTGCAGCTCAAGCATTGCCATCACTGCGTACGTCAATCAGATTTTTCTGTTTTGATTCAGATATAATATACTTACTGATTACATAACCAGGAAGAATGAGAACAATTGCTGTTTGTGCTAAAGCTGAGAAGCAGAATATGTTGCCACCATTAATGCTGCCAATTGCACGAGCAAGGAAACTTGTGATCAATGGACACATAACTTCGAACACAATGGAAAATGGAACATATCGTGTAACGACAACATGTAGCGTGCCTGTGACAATGCCGAGGAGAAATTGCATGGGAAGATCGATTGGTCGAGACTCGAACGCAAATGTTCCAACACAAACGGAGGCAAAGCCATATCCGATAATCATCACAACCGTGTTATTTTGGGGTTTGCGAGTAATCAAAAGATTAACTTTTTCTGTTCCTTCAGCACAGGAGATCTCTCCAGCTTTGACCTGTTTAAAAACGTGACGTAAATCGTCTAGCTTGTCCATATCTACTCCCTCACTCTGTCGTACGATCTTGACTTCGGCACCGGATTCTGTATGGCGAGCATCATAGCCATAGAGGATTTCGTCGAATGAGCAGACCATAAAGCCAAAGATGTACATGAATTGTCCCCTAATAGCTAGGGCAGCAGATGACTCAGTAAGATACTCCTCAAGTCGGTGAGGAGGTGCACCAAAGACTATCAAAGCTCGCGCAAGCCTGAGCAAGTATTCGTGTCGATTTTCCTTTGATTCCAGCTGCTCACTGGTCGTGATCTCAAAACCCTTTCCATCTTCCTCTTGGCCAAAGCCTATCTTACTAATATTTGACATCGAACGGCCTCTAACATTATACTTAGCTTGCACAAGATTGTTGGCAGATGCTAGGGCGGTGGTGGTTCTAATATGCTGTGGTCTCACAAGACCCTTTCCTGTCAATGGTCGTCGAGCACGGCTGCTCGAAACAGAATCTGACTCTAATTCTTCGACAGTAGTGAATGGATTCTTGAGGCTTTGGTGTGAACGTATAGGATGAGTAGGCTTCTCGAAAGAGTATTCTGGGATGTGAAAGTATCGAGCTTCTGGCGAAAAGGTTTCTCCGGGACCTCTCATTGTGGGTTGGATCATAGAGTTGGCCTTCGAAGTGGAGTTGCTTCCGAATTCATTCATTTCAGTAACATTTTGGACGTATTCGTCACGTTGCCCATTCTGATCTCGATTGGAAAACGAAATGGATGTTCCAGTTGGCCCAGGCTGTACATTGATAGTGAAGCCGTTTTGAGCTACGTGAGGAAGGGGCGGAGCATTGTCAGTTAGATTCTCCCCAGTAGTAGAAGCCCTTGAGAATGATCTCGAACGAACAAGCGGTGGCTGGCTCATTGGTCTCTGTACATCACTGTGGTCGATAGTGTCAATTCCCTCATCGTCATCCATACGTGACCGACCAGCAGCCTTTGGTGATATTCTCTGAGGCATCTGCGGAAGTGGTGGAGCTTGTTCAAGTCCTCTTTGACCTGAGCCCGATATATTGGAAACTGAAAGTGAGCGGAAAAGGGGTGTTCGACTTCGACTAATTGGTCTTTGGCTTTCTTCTTGTTCAACGTCTTCTACATCACTTTCTTGAAGGGGTTCCAGTCGGCCCCGCCCTGCAGACTTAGGCATAGAGTCTTTTTCTCGTTGACTCCAGCCCAAGTTTGTGTCAATTGGCGGAGGCGGAAATTGATTGAAGATTTGCCGGACAGCAGCGGTAGTGGGAGTTGTTGATTCCATAATAACAGAATGCAAAAATACCCTCGGTGGTTGTTGAATTTGAAATAATATGGATGAAGTAGGTATTATCGAATGGAAAGAGTGTAGCCATATTGGCATGTCAACTTATCTTTATTGATACTAGGAGAAGGTTTCATGACAAGAGCCGGCGCCAAGAAGCCGAGATATGGCATATAATATATCCTGTTTCTGAACCCTCGCTGATCACTATGGACAAAAGTTGCTACGGCCGCCAATTTCATGTTTCAGCCTTCTGAGACGATTGAAAGTCGTTTCTTCCGTGCTTAAGTACGCGTTGAAAAACATCATTATTATGAGTTGGCGTACTATTACTATGGCAAGCCCCGGAAGCAAACAACCGTTCGGAATAATCTTCATGAGAAGTTTAAAGAATTGATTTATAATTAATTTAAATCAATACCACAGCAGGGATACAATGAGGCTGGCCAACAAGCATCTTGTGTATGATTTTTTGGCTGTCTATAGATAGGGTTGAGTAAGATAAAACAAACCGCTAAAAAACCTAGATATTGTAACAATAACGCAAGGGCATTGAACAGTCGAAACTCAATTACTATTGATTTACAGGTTTCCTTGGGGAAACTAGAGTGCCCGTGAGATCCCTAAGGAAACGTAAAACATGCTAGGGAACCCGGCCTGCGCTTTAGGAAGATAGATTTAATGGTATGTATTATTTCGAAGTACGGATGACTAGATATCTAGGATTGAATGAGCCTGTTTCAGTATGGGTACAGTTTGTACCCGTTTATAATACCACGCTGACGCGCTTGATATTGGTATGGCGTTCTAATTGATGACATGTTGGAGGTTTTGCGGCAGTGGTCGACCACGGACATCGAAAAAGCAAGCTTGCTCGGGCCTCTAAACTGTTTCCAGGGTTCGTCGCATGCCTCAGTGGATTTCATGATTGCGGGGTATTCTTTGAGCCCCTGGTCCGGGGAGTCCATAAAAAGGAACATAAAGTCGAAAGATTGCGTGTTATGGGGCTCATGATTGTGATTCATGAGATATTTTACTACGAGCCATTTTTGGACATATCTGAGCGCCAAGGAGTCTCATGCCCGGACAATTTGATGCTAAATATAGATCATTTTGGCCGCTGCTAATTATATTGCAGCTCACTTGATTTCCTCAGAAAGATGGTGAAACCTTCTTTGTAGGACACAAAGCCCGATTGTCCAAATTTGGCTCGCCAACGAGTAGATATGATTCTGGAACTGTGCTCACCAACCGGAATTTTATCTACCTTAGGCAAGCATGGGACGGGAATTTGGAGTTTGCGATGCATGTTGGCTGTGATAGAGTGATCTGTGGATATGCTTAGCAAGATTTTCATAACTCGGAAGACCTGAAGTAAGTGGGAGGAGCCAAGTCTGTTCCGTACATATTGAAGTAATGGTTGAGTGATTTGATTTTCTTGTTGGCTCAAGTGGGGAGCAAGATCAGCTAGGTCAGATGTGTTAATAGTGAGTGATAAGTAACATCCTCGACGGATGATGTGATTTGAAGAAAGAGATCTTCAGAACCAAGATGCATTCCTTAAGTTAGGACGAAGTGAGCGATATGCATAGTGCCACCTTGGCAGCATCCTTGTCTAGCACCTCCCAAGATCCGACTACGCTTGGCTGGTTGCCCAGCACTATGTTGCAACTAGGTCTGGGACCTGTTTCAAGGGTACGCTTTGGCCTAGTGCCACACCCATATTATAGGCTCTGGGAGCCCACCTGTAAAATAGTAACTGGTCTTCTCCTTTATGGAATACACTCTTTTGACCCCATCTACCTGAGATTTCAACACACTAAAGCATTCTGTTGTATCACGTGAGCTCTAAGTGCGGTCTGGGAACTTTCGGCAAACTTTAATCAGACTCCAGACGCTTCAAACCACATTCTCATTACATGATGCCTGCATGAGAGGAATCTCATTTCGAAGATAACCGGAGCCCCTCCTATCCGCCATCTATTCATATCACGCTGCTTCAGGTTAAGAATATCACATTTCTATCACAGGTTTTACACTTCATCTACCCTGTACTTCCAAGCCCTCCACACCCATCTGTCGGTAGACTTCGGATACGAAATAATTCGCAGTTCCCATGCTTATCTCTCCGAGATATCTTAGAACTTTTACCGCCTTTCTGCATCTACAACAGTTATCCCTCGTTTCAAAGCACGGCTGCGCTCAAGCTATCACAGAATCCATTTTACACATGGATGAGGTCATCATCTTTTAAACCGTAGGAGAATATCTTACGGCTCGATTACCCCGACCAATTATCTTACCTTAAATCCCGACCATGTTTTCTAACTCATACATTCAAGATGCTGAAGATTTAGGCGTATCCGATATGGTCTATTGCTCCTCATAGACTGTAGAGATTCTATGGCATTCCACCTATAGGAGGGAAAAAACCACCAAATAACGACGCGCCTGACGTTTCAGTTTCGGATAGAAGCACCTCTGTTTCTCTTGGCTCTGACTGCTCGATTGCATTGGCATACTTGGCTAATAGCCGGTGAACAAACAGAGTCAAAACATATCGAATCGTTGAGATAGGGTGCAATTTGGTTGACTCGAGTTTGGCTCAAATATATCGTAACCCGCGGCGAGATTGTTTAATTCTCACTACTTGTCTCTTTTGTACGATACTTCCCCTATTTTATTGAGGTAGCAAAGACTCACCACTTCACATTTCTTCTTTAGTTATACTTCACTATTCTCTTCCAAAATATACTCCTGCTACCCGTATATTTTACCTTTCGGTATCCTTCAGGTTTTTCTCGTACACCTCAACGGATAAATTATCACTCTTTTGCCGACAATCTATCATCACGTTTCCTCAATTTTTAGGCCCCTAGCCTTTCTCGAGGTTCACTTAAAGCAGTGCAATTACCTGGAACCCCATTTCGTCTAAAGGGGTCTTACGAAATGTCGGACTTGACTACACAAAATCTCGATACCAATCAAATAAAGACATGGAGGTCTATTCTCACGCTCCTTGTCTTTATCTTCTGTAGTGAGTAGAACATGTCAGCTCGGAGGCTATATGTCATTTTACTAATTTTGTATCTTTATGTAGATATCGTCGTCCTCTTCCCGTTCAATATCCCGGTTTACGTTCCTCGGCCCCTGAAGAATGCTGTTCTGGATACCCTTAGCACTCTTCGGATAATTTCTCCACGACAAGCCGATCGAAGTAGGAACCTCAAGCCGTTCGTCAAACTATATTTCCCTATGAACTTTGTTACAGGCCCATTGACAGGTGTCTTTTTTCTCCTCGCTATTCTGGCTATCGGAAGAACGGAGGTTCATGATGGAACCATTGGTGCCAACAGCATCTCCCCAATCGATGTCATGGCTTTCTTCATTACACTCGCCTACATAGCAATCTCCATCGATGCTTCTGGTTTGATCAAGTATCTGGCATTTAAAGTACTTCAGAAAGGAGGAAAAAGTGGGCACAGGCTGTTCTTCTACCTCTATACATTCTTTTTCGCTCTAGCCAGCTTTATTGGCAATGACCCAATCGTACTAAGCGGAACTCCATTTCTCGCATACATGACTCGGGTTTCAAGCAATATTGACCATCCAAGAGCATGGATTTTCACCCAATTCGCGATCGCAAATATTGCTTCGGCAATCCTAGTGTCATCTAATCCGACTAATTTGGTACTTGCGGGTGCATTTGAGATCAAATTTGTCAATTATACCGTCAACATGATTGTTCCGGTAATGGCAACAGTGATCCTCACTTTCCCATTTTTACTGTACGTTATTTTCCGTGACGATTCTCTCGTGCCATCATCAATCAGGATGCATGAGCTCTCCGACGAGGCCAAAGCCAAGAAGCCGGTAAACCCAAATATCCCCTATGCTCGCGGGGCTGCAGAAGAGGAGGACAAGCGACATGTCAACGATGAGGAATGGAATGCTTTATCGTTAGAAGAGATCATGAATCCCTTCTTGGACAAAAAGAGTGCGGCCTTTGGATCTGCTATCATGGCCGTAGTCCTTATCACTATCCTTGTACTTAATGGTGTTGCTCACAAAGATGGTGCACCGCCTGTCTACTGGGTGACATGCCCTGGCGCTTTCGTTATGCTATGTTGGGATCTTACATTTGGGTGGATTAATCGTCATCAAACAAGAGAGATTGCTCACAGGGGTGAAAAGGAACTTATGGGTTATCGTGCCGAAAGTGCAGCCCAAAATCAGGAACAGGCAAGGCGCGCTGCTCTGTTGCAAGAGGCTTCTTTCACAGAGACAGACTCCGGAGAGCCTCCATCACCAGCACTGGGGATGCTTATCTCTAAGTCGAATCCAGAAATGGGCGAGAAAAAGCATGAATTTGGTAAGAAAGCGCCACCCAAAGCTCCAATGGGCATTATCCAGAATCAAAATCAGATTATATCTGAGAAAACACCACCGAATGCAGAGGCTGGAAGTACCCAAAACAATATCCAAGAACGCGCAACACTGGTTTCAATCATGAGAGATATAAAAAAATGGTCCAAAGCGACGTTTCCCACTGCCTGCACTGTAATGGGCCTATTGCCTTTTCCTCTTGTCCCCTTCGCTTTTTCGATGTTTATTTTGGTACAAGCTTTGGTGACAAAAGGATGGGTGCCAGTTTTTGGATATGGCTGGGACCACTGGGTTGAAAAGACCGGAACTGTTGGTGCCATTGGTGGAATGGGATTCCTCTCGGTGATTCTATGCAATGTAAGCTTCCAAATCTGGCCCAGTCTCTCGAATTGGAGCCATTGCTAATAGAGTATATGAATAGTTTGCTGGCACGAATATTGGTACAACCATTCTTCTTTCTCGAATAATCCAGGCTTGGCAGGCCATCCACTTTAAGAGTGGTATCCCAATTAGCGATCGGACATTTTGGGGAACAGTATATGCCATGGCGGTTGGAGTAAACTAGTAAGAAGCCTCTACTGATCGTGTCTTTTCGTTCAGCGAAACCTCTTAGCCTCTCAGCCTTACGCTCTTCTGGTACGAAACAAATTCCCTAAGAATATTGCTGACGGTATAATAGTGGGGCATTCAGCACAGCATTCAGTGCTTCTCTCGCTGGCCTTCTATGGCGTGACATCCTTTCAAGAAAGGGAATATATGTACGACGTCTCCAATTCTTTCTGGTTAATCTACCGATCATCTCCTTCACCATGATCATTGGGCTGGCCGTCCTTATCGGGCAAGTATATATTGTTAGAACTGGCTCCCCATATTTTGTTCAAGAGAATGCGAACAACTCCACTGCTGCATGATTTTTGGTTTGTTATATATTGCAAAATACATATGTAAGAGTTATGGGCTTGACGCTATGCACTAGAAATTATGAAGGTTGCTATTTTTCATATTCTTCTGAAAGTTAGCATATAGTACACGATTGTTTGTATATATAACCGTTATCGTACCGTTTAGAGAGATATTCAAGTCCATATTATTCCTTATTGTTATTTTTCGACGGAATTACCTTCTTGCATACTCTCCTGGTTTTAAATCAGGAGTGTGTATCGTTTTGTTTGTTTCACCGCGAGCCAAGCGTAATCAAAAGGGGATATGTTTTGTTGAATATACAAGCCTGGGATTAAGTTGGTGAATCCGAAGGTTCAGCTATTTAGGGGAATCGGATACTCCAAAGATTCAGCTCAGCTTTTCAGGGAATATAGGCCAGTTTCTGATGTGTGGTTCAAGAGACTTGAGCTCTACGATACCTATATACAGCATGCTTTTCACTGTAGATGGAATGGAACACTATCACTGAAAATACCCAATACCTGTGCTCTCCGTTGAGACGGAGAGAGGATTGGCTGGCATTCTTCGACGGTTGTGCCTCAAGGTGGGAAAACGATGCTTGTTCTTGTCTATTTCGAGACAACTCAACTCGCTTTTACGAAGTTTCAAACCGTAGATGTCGTTGTTCGTGACGTAGAGAGTAGTGTACAAGATGGAAGCGTCTGCAAGCTTTCTTTGGTGAAGAATCAGGAAATTGGTGACTAGGGCGGTGGGTTTTTGGCGATCTTGGCTGGAATTGATTTGAACTTTGAAGTAGGAGGAAGCAAAACACCTACTCTATATAACTATATTGTGGGTAAGTTCTCTAAGCCTAATTTGCCTTTTCTGTGAGGGCGGTACTTTAGTAAACATTATCACCCGAGTGCTGCGATTGGCCCCTAGCGTTATTGAGATTGTTTTTAGTGGGGTACTATTCGCTAAAACACTGAATTTATTAGAGGCTCTAAGTGAGATCACTACTTGATGGCCCGGTCTTCTATATTCGGATTAGCTTTCGTCTCGCGTGTTTATGTGGTATTTTGCATGAGCACCGTTTTCTGTTGCACAGACATTATAAGCACAAATTTTTGCTTCTTGATCTCGAACCATTAATCTTATTTTCCTCACTGTACGACAATGCCAATGATTTGAAAGATTATATAGACATGTGACAATCTCCTCTAGTAGTATGTAGGAAGATGAAAAGATTTCTATCTATGAATACTTGATACTAGAGACTACCGAATCGAACCTAGTACTATCTTATATTTTCTTAAAAAAAATTATTACTAGGAGCGTTCCTAGTGTTGGATATTTTCAGAGATGATCTTTATTTCTACAGGGAGAAGTGCTATATATGTAGGCCTGGGGTCTGTAAGGTTGCCTATCACTACCTATTGCTATGACTCACTGAAGGCACTAGCTTGCTTCAGTCTGTCTTGGCCTATTCTTGCTGCCTATATTCGACACCTAGTAATAATGAAAGATAAGACCTGGAACGGTTGTCTATATAAGGACAGGGTAGGTTAGGTATACATGACGGATATTAGGGAAGTCCTTATTAAAGCCGAGGATCCCACGATAATCATTGTTAAATAGGTGCTGAGCCTTGTATTACGAGAAATCGACATTTTTAATCACATCACCTAATGGGCAAGAATAGCATTCCTACATGTAGAGTAGGAGGGTGATGAAGTCAAACATGTAGCTATTGGCAATTGCATCTATCTGTTGTCCAGAATCCCAGTACTGCCGTCGAAATGATGTCAAAAGTTTCCTTATTCATGGCTAGTCTTCTTTGCCCCCTCTTCAACTCCAGCCGTCCGTCTTCTGACCTCATTAGGGGATGGTCTGTCGTACGTTATTTCTGGACTTGCCAATTTTCCATCTTCCTTGGCCTGGTTTAAGTTCAGAGGAGACTTTTCCGCCTTTCGAGTTTCGAAAGTGGATGGCGACGCAGCAGCAGCATCCAACTGTGCGATCTCAAGGGGGCCACCCACAGCACCAAACCGGCTGCGATAGCGCTCCTTGGATATATCCCGAACCAAATCATCGGTTTGAAATGAACCGACTAGTTGCCCCGACCTGTTCGTGGCCTTCACATTTCCGATATTGAACAGATCCGCAAGAGTTGTTACCACAAATTGATCGCTATCTTGGTCAGCAGTGAAATCTCCGAAGATATGTATTTTTTGATTAGACATGTGGTTGGATGCCTGTTTGCACACTTCCAAACATTGCTTCGAGAAGTTGATTTCTTCCTGCAACCGCAACGTCTCTCTTTCACTGTCAGGACCCCCATTGGCGGTTATAGAATCAAGGCGTTCCCGGATGCGACCAATCGTCTCTGAAAGCTTGTCTTGGTTCTCGTCCAGCAATTGACGTGTCAAGAGCTGCGCTTTAAACTGGTTGACCGCATATCCGGCACCCTCCTGAGGTACCCCTCTTTGTAATGTCGGTTGGCCATCTTGTAATGACTTGATATAAGAGCTCGCACGTTCACAAATGCGGAGACATTGTTTTGTTACAGCCTTCTCGTCCTGCAGATCTATCCCTGAATCCTCTAAGATTGATAGATGGTCTGCAACAACACTTGTGATTTTTTCATCAATACGTTGAAGGCGTAACTCGAGATTATAAACAGTGCTTTCAATCATTTCATTATAATCTCCGACAACTTGTTGAGTAACTTTAGAAGCATGACTGAAATTTGTGTTAGTAAAGTTTCCTGGATAGGTGTAAATATGTAAGGAAGCTTACATGGTGACAGTTCCCAGGCCAACCGCGATGGTCGACTTATAGTCCGCTAGAGTATCAATAAAATCGTTGATGTCTCCTCTCATGAATTCCATCTTTGCCCAGTCTTTTAAACCTGTTTTCGACTTCCCGGTAAATATTTTCATAGCCTCTTCGAACTCATGACACACCTGCGCACATCGACCAACAGGGCCTGTTAGAAGTGACAAAATCGGGGTTTCGTTATTAGCGGCTGCTTCCAGCGAGTTCAAAATGGTAACGAGGTCTAGTAGACCACCTTCTAGTCTGTTTAACGTTTTGTCGCGACCTTTATAGCGTTTCACTGTCTCGCGGAGCGTATTTACTGTCGTAATGGTAGCCGCGATCACGGTTAACACCGAGGCACTAATACTCAAAGGATCCATTGTTGAAAATATTAGAAAGATATATTTCTATACGATGACTTTGGGAAGGTTTCGAGTTTTGTTGTACAGGAATATTCAAGTTAGAGGGAGCTGGGTACGATCGGAAGGCGGGGGATTTATGGGTACAAAATTGCAGGTGCAACCATTAGCGCCACGCTAGTTGTTCCAACACCTCGCTAATCAGCCAACCATTTAGTAATTATCACTGACGCCGCAACCTTTTTTTTTCCTTTCCAAAGCCTTACTATAGTGTAACTCAGGGTGTAATATTATGTATATAAAATAACACGTAAATAATATATTATAACACGTAACCGAGATCTTTAAATAAATATAGAAAGGTATTTGAAAGCGAAGTTGAATAATTTTTTCTATATATATTTATTTTACTTACTATCTTGTATCATTATTTTGTGATGAACATATTTTATATTTAATGTACTTAGATAAAATCGTAGTAGGGTAATATAAGGTGTATACTAAATTGCGTGTTGGCTATAATGTGAGCTACTCTATATTATACTGTATATAATATGCGATATATTATACTACGTATTAAGATATAATTACCGTAGTAAGTCATGGAGAAAAAGATTATGGCGCCAGTGACAGTAAGTAAATGGTTGGCTAGTTAATGAAACACGGGAACATCAGCGTGACGCTAATGACTGCCTTTCAATCGTGCCCGGATTCCTTTGCTTATGAACTTCATAACGACCAATGGTGCATAATCTATAAGCGCCAGCGGCTATTCGTCTTCACGGATGCACAGGGTCTATATTCCGTAAGCGCCATTAGTTATTTGTATAGGGGTCGGATCCCACAGTTAATCCCCCTTTTTTTAGTGACGAGATGCCGGCCTTTGAGTGTAGTAGTTTTGATGTAGTGTCAAATTCGAAAGTCACGTGGGTAGATTTAGTTGTGATCACGGGATATGGCTGTATAAAGGCAACCCATTCGGGCACCCCCCCCCTGCGCTTAGTAATACCCAAATTCCCACCCCCCCCCCTGCATCCACCAAATGTACGCGCCGCGCGCGTTACACTCAGCTACACTGTAGTTTTGCCTGCAATTGATGTACCACTACTGTATTTTACATAGGAAACAATTCATATTATAGTATATATCGCTCCGAATCATGCGCGTACTCCCGCTCAATCCTAGCCCATACCTCCCTGCTAGTATTCTCAGTATGTCTATTCCCATTCTGTATAAATTCTGATTCAAGCTTATTATACTCATCCTCGTCTTTCCTCTCCTTATAATCTATCCATACTATTATCTCTTCATCTGTCCAATTGGCTTTCGCCGAAATAATATTACCACTTAAGTCTCGTCTTTCTTTAGGCATAAAAAAGGCTTGCTCTTTTAGAATTCTTGGTCGTAGAGTCTTCTATTTCCGGGCTTTACGATACTCAGTTGGTCGTACAGTAGGATACTGAGCTAACCAAGCTATTTTCTCAGCTAGATATATCTATATTAAGACTTCTGGTCTATCTAGTGAAAGTAGCTTAGATATAACAAGTCTAGTAAGTACAAGTACCAGATATATAAGAAGTAGAGAAGGGGTAGAAGGTATAAGAAGTATAGAAAGTATAGGTAGGATAAAAGATATAGAAAGTACAGGAAGTATAGAAGACAGTATAATCGGAATATCCTCTGTACTTTCTATACTTCTTTTATCTCCTAGTCCTCTTCTACCTCCTGTATCTCTTGTACTCCTTACTCCTCCTGCCTATTCTACCCATCCTGTCCCTCCTATCCCTTCTATAATAGCTACTTGTAGTCTTAATAGGTAGTCCCGACTATTCATTCTATAGCCGTATATATAATATATAGAGTATATAAAAGGAATCCTTGTTTGTTCTCCTCTTAATAGAATATAACTAGTACTTACTTTTTATACATTACTAGAATATTGACGGGCTTGTACTAAAGCAAGAAGCAATTATAAAGTAGTTTTCTAGTTCTAATACTAGTACTCGTAAAAATCTATCGATATAAGACCTCCTATATTCTTCTTTATATCACAAATATATATACAAGGTAAACTTATTGTTTGAGTAAATCTTTCTGTATAGGCTTATAATAGCCGAGAAACAAGCTCTAAATGTCACTGTATAAGCCGTAATATCTGCCAAGTAATAACTCCAAAACAGCCTTAATAAAGCTTAGTATCTAGATCAATAGATATATAATCTCGTTATAGAGTTGTATAATTTAATATAGTATTAATCTAATTAATTATAGCTTTTTCAATATTTAACTATAATAAATATAGATCTTTTATAGTCTTTTTACCCCCTAAGTACTACTTAATATAAGTATAAGTATCTTCAATTCTTGAAGTAACTCTTATTCCGAAGTATAGATATTGATTAGTTTAAGCTTTATATAATCGCTCTCTCTAGCCAGGTTTCAACCACTTGTTTTGTAAATAGATTATATATTCTTGAGTCTTTGGATTGAGATATTTTTCTTGAAGTTTAGACCAAGAATTATTAAACTCCTAAATTGTAGGTGCCTAAATAATTGTATATTATATAGTTAAGAAGGTGTTCCAATTATCTATTCCAATAATACTCTTATACTTAGCAAGAATATACTGATTGACGTGTTAGATATAGAGTAATATAGGAGTGCTAGAAAACATTACTTCTGAGGTATTCTTTTGAGTATTATCACTATCTATAATTATAATACTAGAATCAATATTATATTCTTGGAAACATTAGAATATTTATATAAAATCCTGCTCTGTCTCTCCTAATAGGAAGTAGAACTCAATAGAAAAGGTTATATAAGAACTAGTAATATCTAGTAGATTAGTATAAAGATTAATAGAAATTTGAGAAGTAAGACTTATTAATTATATATAATAATAGTATATTAAACCGATTAGTTCTATATATATTATCTATTAAGATAATATCTTGATTTGTTTGTACTAGTTAGATAGATTACAAATATACAATAAAGAGTCGTCGTACTCAATTCTCTGAAGTAACCTCTAGCTTAAAGTATATATTCTTATTCTTAAGATATTGAATAAATATATCGTTAACAGATAATCCTTGCTTTTACTCTCTTCTAAATAAGATATTTAAGTTATATATATTATACAACTAAAGTAGAGTTTTAGTAATATTGCGAAGGTAAGTTATTACTTGCCTAGATATAACTCCTAATAAACTTAGACTAAAATTATAAAAAAAATAAAGAATTAACTATTACCTATATTATATAAAGTTCTAGCTTGATTAATTTCTTCTTGAGCTAGTTTACAGTAGATAGGATAGGAGCTAATAGACTGGCTAGGAGGATGATTATAAGTACCAAATTCCAAGCTAGGCCTATAGCGTAATTCCTAGGTCGAGTTTATTTGTTCGGTTGCTATAACTAAGAATTGGCAACTGGTTTTCCGAGTACTTGTCTTATATTTACAGGGTTGAGGATAGCATCGTGAATAATTATCAGGCGGTGGGGGGCCATAATAGTCACAAATATAGAGAACTCTAGTCCTAGAATCCTTTCTAGAGCGCCCAGTTACAAATATATAATTGTATTGTTTAGCCCAGGCTTGAATTGAAGTATATAACTCTTGCTTAGAGTTATATATAGCCTCTGGGGGTAGTGGCATAGGCGTAGAAGAGGACGGGGGCTCTGGCGTAGGTGAGAGGAGCACCTGTTGCGTAGGGGCTGAGATTAGAGACTGAGGATTCATTGTTGCGATGCAAGCTGTGCTGGTAGTACATCAATTGCAGGCAAAACTACAGTGTAGCTGAGTGTAACGCGCGCGGCGCGTACATTTGGTGGATGCAGGGGGGGGGTGGGAATTTGGGTATTACTAAGCGCAGGGGGGGGGTGCCCGAATGGGTTGCCCTGTATAAACTTTCCTGGTGGCCTGAGGCACCAAAGGCACCAAAGGCACGGCAGCCCATTCATTCACACCCCCCCTGCGCTTATGTAATACCCAAATTTTCACACCCCCCCTGCCCACCACCAAATGCGCGCGCGGCGCGTCTGCACTCAGTTGTACTCTAATTTGGCCTGTAATTGATATACAACTAGTATATTTTACATAGGAAATAATCTATATTACAATATATATCGCCCTGAATCTTGTGCGTGCTCCCGCTCAATCCTAGCCTATACCTCTCTACTAGTATTCTCAGTATACTGATTCCTATTCTATATAAATTCTGATTCAAGCTTATTATACTTATTCTCGTCTTTCCTCTTCTTATAATCTATCTATACTATTATCTCTTTATCTGTTCAATTGGCTTTCGCCGAAATAATATTATTACTTAAGTCTCATCTTTCTTTAGATATAAAAAAGGCTTGCTCTTTTAGGATTCTTAGTCGTAGAGTCTTCTATTTCTGGGCTTTATAATACTCAGTTAGTTATATAGTAGAATACTAAGCTAATCAAACTATTTTCTCAGCTAGATATACTTATATTAAGACTTCTAGTCTATCTAGTAAGAGTAGCTTAAATATAACAAGTCTAATAAATATAAAAGGAGTAGGAGATATAGATACTAGATATATAAGAAGTAAAAGAAAAGTAAGAGACAGAAATATAATAGATATAAAAATTACAAGAGAAATAAGAGATATAAAAAGTATAGAAAGTATAGATAGAGTATAAGAGTATAACAATCCTCACAGTCCTGACGGTTGTCTAGGCCGCTATACTTTAGAAGTAGAATATAGAGTTTGTATTAAAGAGTATATATAAGCGAGCGAGTCAATATAGTGTTCTTAAGTCTTATCAAAGATACTTTATTGAAGTACTTGTTGAAATTACTAAAGTAAGTTAAACACGAAGCTCCTATCTAAGGAAATTATATAGCTTATATAAAACCTTCCTGCTCCTAGAACGACAGGGCAAGGAGTAGACAAAGGACGACTGTCCCTCGTACTAAGCTTCGTCCTTTGTCCCTGATTATATAACTTAGTTATATAATCCCCTATACTAACTCCCTAGGTTCTCTATATTATATATTAATAACCGAGCCTCAGGCCTAGATTATATATAATAACAAGAATTATAATACTATCTCCTATATAGTCTAATATAAGCCTTATATATAAATAATTATATTAGAATATCTTACAATAGCTATAACTATCTTCTTCCTTTATTATAAAATAGACTTCCACTAAAAAATTAAAGCAGATATTTATACTTGTCTAATATATAAAAGATTACAAAACTATTATAATATTATATTTGTATTATATAAAAAAAAATTATTAATATATTATTCGAAAGGAAAGAGGTACTTGTTATATAGAATATATCCGCGCAAGAGTTTCTTGCGATATTCAAATTCCTCTAGCCGACTTGTAAAGTAGTAAAGTCCTATCTTTGTTAAACTAAAAGACTCTCAAGAAATAACAAGAGGCCCTCAGAAAAGAGTATAAGGAGGCTATTGCCAAAATTCTTCGTTTGTAGAAACAGGAGGAGTTCCTCCGGAAATATAAAAACGAAATAGCAGAGAGGGGCCTCTATTATCTTAATAAGCTCGATATTACTAAGGAAGAAGAAACTAAGGAAGGGGGACTATTGGATCGCGAGACAAGAGGTCAGCAAGAGCCCACTTCTAACAAATCCTTTACTTCGGTCGACTATAGCCCACAGGGCCTCGATCCCTTGTTTGACTCTAGTAAACTTTAGATATATTTAGATATTGGCAGTAAAACACTACAAGCTTCTCAGGGTAACTAAGATTCGACTTTAGTTGCCAAGAGTTCTCTAAATATAAGTAGTCTACTCATTTAATCAAATATATAATCTTTCTGTACTTATACTAACAGTCCAAGATTTCCTTAATGTCCTATTCCTGATTAAAGTTAACAAGTTAAATTTTAGTCTTCGGAGCTTTCGGGGCTCCAGGAGATACTTTCTCAAGAAGCGAGATATAAAATACTAAGTATATATTTATTGTTTTTAATAGTACTAATTTGTAATTTACTTTTTCTTTAACTTTTGTAATTCTAAATAATCCTAACTTCTTATAGTCTAGTTTATTACTTAATTGTTTTGTTTATATATTTTTTCTAAGTAAATAAACTCTATTTCCCTCTTTAAGTATAAATCTTATATTATATTTTTTATTATAATATTCTATTAATCTCTCAGAGACAAATTATAATTTGAGATATATTTCTTTATATAGTACCTTTAGTTATTTGACTTAAATTCTAGTTATTTTATTTAAGTTCTTTATAATTATAGATATTTTATATATTATTAAATCAAATCTATAATTAATATAATTTAAAGATACTTTTATAATTTCTATTTATAAACTATTATAAGAGAACTATATTATTAATAGTAGTTCTATTTAATTATTCTATTAGTAGTTTATATAATATCGAAGATAACTTTTTATTATTTAATTTAATTATTCTATTTATTTATCTATTTGTAAATAAAATATAATAAATATCTTTTTTTTTATTTTTAATAGTTTTATAAATATAATCTATATAATAATATTAAGTTATATAAAGTAATAGAGATATTACCTTATAAGAGTAGTTAAGAAATTAGAGTACAAACTCTAATTTAGTTAACTTTTTAGCTAAGTTAGTAAGACTACTACTTTTTTATTCTATATTATAACAGGAAGTCTATACGAGATATTAATATTATATTAAATTAGAGTTTACAAATATCAAAGAATTCTGAGATTTGTATATTATATAAGGATATATAATAACAAGCAAGGATCTAAATAATTAAATTTTACTTAGTATATTACAGGTTATATATAATTATATATAATATAATATAATATAATTCTAATAGTTAAGGCCTCCCTATACTATAGATAATAAAAGGGTTATATTAGCTTATAAGGCTATATATATAACTTGCCTGTCTTAGTTATATAGGGATATATAATCTGAAGAAGGGGGAATATATAATAGTATCAAGTTATATAAAGTAGCGGAGATATTACTTTATAAGGGCAGTTAAGAAATTAGAGCACGAACTCTAATTTAGTTAGCTTTTTGACTAAGTTAGCAAGACTACTACTTTCTTATTCTATACTATAGCGGGAAGTCCGTACGAGATACTAACGTCACAGTCTAGAATCTTAATATAAATAGTTTATCTCTGTCAAAGATAATCTTATCTAATACTTTATAGTTTGTAACTATTGTTTTTAGGAAGATATAAACTAGTTTAATAATATTACTAGCTTCTTTATATAATAATATATATATATACTTTGTTAATCTATTAGTAATAACTAAAATTAAGTTATACTTTACTTATATTATTAGTTCTTCTAATAATAATAGTTTTATTATAAAATTTTATATAATAAATTTCTATAGTTAATATAATATATCAGGGCTCTATATTTGTCTATAAGAAATATATCTCGCGACTTTGTTTTTTATACAAGTATTATATACCGAGATTATATTCTTTACTATTTTCTATATTCTAGAGAAATAGTACATTCTCTTTAGATAGTCGAGTATATATCTTTCTCTTTAGTACTTATATACTAATAGGCTATATTATATCTTGACAAATTCAATATATATTTCTCTTGAAATATAGATTTTACTTTTGTAAAGTAATAATCTATTTATATTCCTTGCAGTTCTCCCTAGAAATTCTTTTCGAAAGTTTATTTTATATAAATATTTATAAGATATCCCTGCTATTAAGCCTTCTCTAGTATACCTTCTGTCAATCGCCTATATATAGTCGTCGTTTTGTTATACTATCTTTATTAGCAAAGTATATAAGTCTATTTTTACTCTTATAATAGCTATTACTTTAATCTTATTAAAAATGATCTTACTATTTCTTTCCTTGAATATAACAAATAGTTTTGTTTATAAGTCCTTTTTGTAACCAAATTTCCTGCTTAATATATTAGCTCTTGTGTTTTCTAAACCTTTTATATACTTGATTTATAGATCTAGTTATACTAGAGTCTCTACCTAATATACTTATCAGTAGTTTAGCTCTTTTGTTATTATAAAATATATTAGGTTTTTGTAATCTATTAATACTATAATAAGATATTTTGCTCCTTGTAAATATATTCTTTATTCTCGCGCTATATCTACTATTACTAATAGTTCCTTATTATAAATTTTGTAATTTAATTTCGCAGATAAAAGTTTTCTCAAATAGTAAGTAATCGGATATTGTTTTCTATTCTTACTCTTCTAGCTAAGTACTATTATAACAATATTATCGAAAATATTAGTTTTTATTGTTTTTTCAACTTTGGGGTTTAGAATAGTTATTACTAATTCCTTTGTAAATAACTCCTTCAATTTTCGGAATACTTCTTTTACCTCAGACATTTAAATATATAATATATCCTTTTTCGTTAGTTCTATAAAAGACTTACTAATTCTAGAGTAGTTTCTAACGAATTTCCTATAATAGTTTGCGAACTCTAAGAACAATTAGAGTTTCTTTATAGTTATAAGTTATTTCTAATCGAGAATAGCTTAGACTTTTCGTGAATCTATAACAATTCTATTAGTCGAAACAATATAACTAAGGAATTTAGTTTTCTTAATATTAAACTTATATTTCTCTAGTTTAAAAAG